>CAUYOR010007752.1:0-21595 GCA_963573925.1 Callimico goeldii | reverse complement strand
TGTGATTCTTCCACTGGGAATCTTCTGCTCCTTGAGAGACCAGAATTTGTCTGAGAGTGTGGTTTCCTCTAGTTCTCCGCGCCTTCCCTGAGAGCTACAATCCCGAGATGTTAGCGGTCGGCCATCTTGGATCAGGTCTCCAAGTAAAAGTATTTTAAGTCAATAGCTTCCTCAGGAATATTCTGTCTTCTGACACCATCATTTGAATATCACACTTTGCAAAGAGCTTTTCCATTCATGATTTCATCCAGTCCTTCCTACAGTTACCCAAGATAGGTACAATTCCCATATTTTTTAAGGTAAGAAAACGAGATTGATCTTGAAGCCAAGTGTTTCATGACCAAAGCCCACACTCTCCCCATGAAATTGAGAAGGGACAGGCTGCGGAGTGAATCTTTGAAAGCAAGTAATGTTTTAAGTACTATTATAATTTGTAGATTGTGTTTCACTGGCTCCCAATGAGCTAGGAGGGAAATGTTTTTAATCCCATGTGTACTCATGCTGAAGTAGCTATAAGTATATAAAAACCATATTCATCTGCACAGTCATTCAAACCTTTATTAAGTACCTACCATATGTACAATCCTGTGCCAACTATTAAGGGAATACAAAGATGAATTTGTAAATGGTGCCAATTCCCAAGGAGTTTACAATTTAATAAAAGTGAAAAGTAATTTTCACTTTTAACATGAACTGTAGGAAGGAAATTACAAGTAAACATTTGCCCCGATGAAGAAAAATAACCTTATTTTTCAATTTAAAACACAAATTGCCAGTTGGGAAACACTGCTATTACATACACCTATATGAGTTCATCCTTTTACAATGATGCTGACTGTTTTTAGAAAAGAAAACGTCTTGTGCTTTAACAGCTTTACGATTGGCTTCAAATTTTAAAACAAAAATTTGCTTAAAGAAAAAAATTATTTCATAAAATTAACATTGTACCCAGAGAGACAAAGTGTGTTTGCAACAATATGTAAAAAGCTGAACACAACTGGGTCTAGCAGTAAAGAGTTAAATCTGAATTACTTTGGATACTTGCCTTAGCCAAGTTACTATGCACAATTTCATCATATATAAAACAGGAATACTTGCCCCTAATTTAGATTATAACTCAGACATGCCATAAATACTTCCATCTGTAATAATACAAAGGTTTAAAAAAGCTAGTATAAAAACTTTCCTAATAATTTACGTATCAAAAATAATTTGGACTAGAACTAAGGATTAAAAGAAAAAGGGATGATGGTGTAGACAATTTAACAGTGAACTTTCAGTGCAAAAATAAAATTTGTATTTTTTTTCTATACTTTTAAAAATGGCTCAGAGTAGCAAAATAAGTTCAAGAATTTATTCTATGAAATGTATTTCAGAGAAAAAGAATGGGCAAATAGTATAATTAAAAATACTTATTGATTCACACTTTCCAGAAATTTTTAAAAAGTCAATCACCAACGACCAATATTTCTCTCTGCTTTCAATACTAAGCCATTTTTTCTATTAAAATTAATGAAACAACGTATATTTTTATAACAGTTTGACAGCTGTGATTCTCAAACACTTTTAAAAAATACAAAATCATAGTTGCAAACAGATTGTATATAATGATTTTTAAAACTGAATAGGCAAAGCCTTACTCTAACTGATCAAATGACCAATAAACTGGATTCAGGCTTTTCAGGCTACAGATGACTTTGCTCAACTGCCCTGCACAAATCAGTGGTGTCCCCACAAATGTTCTAAACACAAATGCAGCTGCTGACACCCTGACGCTGCGAACAGCAGCAAGGGCATAGAGAGGAGACCTTGATGATTTACTGTGATTCTTCAACAGATTTCTCTTCTCCACTCTCTTCATCAGCTTCACCTTTTTCCTTGTAAGAATCCTGGCTGTTGGTATCAATAAAATAATTTTCTTCCCCATTTTCTCTCTCTTCTATTTTTTCTTCTTCATTAAAGCTAGGGGAAGAAATTTATCAGTCTTTTGAAGGAAAAATGAGTTGGTTTAAACGTTAAAAAAAAAACCCTCTGCAAGTGTGCCACCGTGTAGCCAGTCTTCCTCAAGTGTATGAGTTCCAATTTGTTATCAAGAAAACTCAAAAAAAACAAAAACAAAAACAAACAGAAAATGCTATAAAACTGCCATCTGAGACTAGGCATGTTGGCTCATGCCTGTAATCCCTGCACTTTGGGAGGCTGAGGCCTGGCCAGCATTTAGCAGAGACCAGCCTGTCTCTACTAAAAATACAAAAATTAGCCAGGCCTGGTGTCAGGCACCTATAATCCCAGCTACTCGGGAGGCTGAAAGAGGAGAATCACCTGAACCCAGGAGGTGGAGGTGCAGTGAGCCGAGATTTCGCCACTGCATTCTCCAGCCTGGGCAACAAAGAGCAAAACTCTGTCTCAAAAAAAAAAAATGTCAGCAATTGAGAAATTTAATATTCTTGAAAACTAATTTATCTATTTATTTGTTTATTTATTATTATTTTTTGAGATGGAGTTAATTTAATATTCTTGAAAACTAATTTATCTATTTATTTGTTTATTTATTATTATTTTTTGAGATGGAGTTAATTTAATATTCTTGAAAACTAATTATCTATTTATTTATTTGTTTATTTATTATTATTTTTTGAGATGGAGTTTTGCTCTTGTTGCCAAGGCTGGAGTGCAATGGTGTGATCTCGGCTCACTGCAATCTCTGCCTCCCAGGTTCAAGTGATTTTTCTGCCTCGGCCTCCCAAGTAGCTGGGATTACAGGCATGCGCCACTACACCTGGCTAATTTTTGTATTTTTTTAGTAGAGGCAGGGTTTCTCCATGTTGGTCAGGTTGATCTAGAGCTCCCAACCTCGGGTGATCCACCCATCTCAGCCTCCCAAAGTGCTAGAATTACAGGTGGGCACTACTGCGCCCAGGTGAAAACAAATTTACTTCAAAATTTGAGTGACTGATTCTTAAACATCATTTGAAAGCATGCTATTATTTTTGTTACTTATGTCAGTAAGAAATCTAAGTTATTCTGCTTTAAAAAAAATACTTCACAGTCGGGAGCGGTGGCTCACACCTGTAATCCCAGCACTGCCAGAGGCTGAGGTGGGCGGATCATGAGGTCAGGAGTTCAAGACCAGACTGGCCAACATGGTGAAACCCAGTCTCTAAAAAATAAATAAAAAATAATAATAATACTTCACCACAAGAATGTGAATGTGTCACACATGTCAAAATATCAATATGTTTTAAAACAGTTCACGGGTCTTTTACTACTGGGTAAAATATTTTTTAAAACAATATAGAACAAAAATATATACACGGTACAAAATTGTATGCTTTCCTGCAGGTAACAATTTTTTCAAAGGTAAACCATTGAGACATCTTATATATGTTACCTTTCTTTGTCTTTGGTGACACTTTTCGTCGCTTGATTGTTGAAGTACTCAAGTACTTTTCTACTTTGGCCTTTCTTTGAAACAAACTCATCAGATATTCCTAGTGCTTTTAGGGTAACAGAATAATGCTTTTCTGCTGCCATTCTTGCATTTTTCTACAGGAAAGACAAACCTTTTTAGAGGAGAACAGAAGACTTTAAATTTTCATTAAAAATGTATGGATTAAAAGCACCAGTGATAATTAAGTTTGGCAGTCACAGCTGGTTGAAAATCTGAATACTCTATGACCAACAATTACAATCCTAGGAATATACCCAGAGAAGCTCCCATATATGTGTCCCAGGGGAGGACATGTACAAGAATGTTCAGGATAGTACTGTCCTTCAATAACCCCAAACTGGAAATCACCCAAATATCTATTAGTAGGAGAATGGATGAATAAATTGTGGTCTATTCCTACAGCAGAGTAAAAATAAAGCAATGAAAATGAATGAATGACAGTTATATGCCACAACATGGATGGATCTCGCAAACAATGGGCAAAAGAAGCAAAACACTAACAAGTGCATATTGTATGATCTATATAAAGTT
This sequence comes from Callimico goeldii, assembly GCA_963573925.1. Lineage (NCBI taxonomy): Eukaryota > Metazoa > Chordata > Mammalia > Primates > Cebidae > Callimico > Callimico goeldii. The sequence continues at coordinate 17,613 of CAUYOR010007752.1, read as the reverse complement.
CAGAAATGGGCATAACAACTATATTGTTTGAGGATACGAACACACACTGTAAAACTGCAAGGAAAAACAACAAAGTGCTTATCTTGAAGGAATGGTGCTTACCTCATGGGGAGAGGTAGAGGGCTGTGATCTTCAAGGGCACACAGGGTTTTTGGGGTGCTGACAATGGTCTATTTGTTACCACAGGTGGTGGCCACATAAGATTGATCTATAATTATTTTTTATATTGTACCTAGGTTTTGTATACTTTTATAACTGTATAAAGATATCTGAAAAAAATGATTTCATGCAATAATTGTCAGAGGATTCTTTTTTTTTTTTTTTTTGGCTTTTGTTTTGAAACAGGGTCTTGCTTTGTCACCCAGGCTGGATTGCAGTGATGTGATCACAACTCACTGCAGCCTCAACCTCCTGGGTTCAAGCAATCCTTCCATCTTAGCCTCTGGAGTAGCTAGGACCACAGGCACTTGCCACCATGCCCAGATAATTTTTGTATTTTTTGTAGGATGGAGTTTCATCATGTTGCCCAGGATGGTCTCAAAGCCCTGGGCTCAAGCAATTCACCTGCCTTGGCCTCCCAAAGTGCTGGGATTACAGGTGTGAGCCATGGCACCCAGCCAAATTCTTTTATTTTATGTATCTACTGTAATTTTTACTCTTTATAAGCCATATCCCCAATCCATTAAAGATGATAAAAGCATCAGTGTTGTAATCTTTACTCCGTGGAGGAAGCAGGATATAACAAAAGAATACGAATTTATAACTGGGTTCAAATTTGTAGATTGTCACTTCTTGGCCTTGAGATATGTTGGAATTGTGATGACCTCTCATACCTGGGGCAAGTTGGAAGTCATCACGGTTCCAGAGACGGCAGGCTTTATGGAGCCACAAGGTGGGTTCACACTAGTGCCTCGGCTTTAGTTCATTTTAGCTCCTATGAGTGCATCTGAACTATAAGAGGGCCAAAAATAGCCCTCTAGACCTCCAACTAAAGCAAGGTGACTAAGAATGACCCAGTTCCAATGTACCAATGGTATTCATACTGGGAAGGGTGTGGAAGAGCACCCAGTCTAAACCCCATATTTAATCAATAAAGAAACCAAGTCTCCCCAACCCCCTGTCTCAGAGGTGAAATGGTTTGATTAAGGTCACAAGGCTAGTGAGTGGTAAAACCAAGTCTCTTAACCATTTCCTGGGTCTTTTCTATTACATCATGCTGCTTTCTCTAAGTGGTAGTGGTCAACCTAGAATTTGAAGGTGACCTAAAGCCTGACTTGAGCAACGTAGTTGTCAGCTATCTGCCAAATCTAGTATAATAAGGGACCATGGAGTCTAGTGTTACACAGGAAAACCCAAAATAGCAAGGACTGATTACAATGAATAAAACTATCACCAGTGCATTTCCTAATACTCTGGAAAACTGAAAAAGCAGCACTCAAACTGCTGCTAAAATGCAATCTCTGTGAACAACAACAATATTTTTTAGAAAAGTAAAAGTCCACCTAGAGTCTATGAGTATCAGCAGAGAAGCCTTGGGGAACTGAAAGGAAGCACAAAATGAGAAATAAGAACTATACCCCAATGATGACGGAGAAGAATAAAGAAACCCCAAACCCAGCTCTGAATGCATTACAAACACTATATTCTGACTTAAGCAAATTAAATATATAAGACATTAAGAAGACACTAGTCAAAATTTGTGCCAGTAAGCCTTCATCCGACTTTGGTTTAAAATTCAATTTAACATCTTCTCAGTTAATTAATCCTGTGATTTCCAAGAAACAGGACAACATGGTTTATTCTGTAAAGAATCACCTGCTTATTGTGTTAGGGAATCACTCAGCAGCAGCAAGATATAGCTGCAAGCAAATTTATTAAATACCAGCTGTTAATTAGCAGCAATAGGCTACAAGAAAATAGACCTCAGGAAAAAATATACTAAAAAAAAAAAAGCAATGGTGATTTACTGCCACAGTAACTCTGTATATAGAATTAATTACTTTTTACATCAAATTAAATAATGCATAATTGTTCCTAATTGGAACAAATATTCCCCACCACCACCCCGCAATCTCACCATGTAAAAGAACTATAAAGACTATGAAATAAAAGGCACAGTTAAGGCTAGGCACGGTGGTTCACACCTGTAATCCCAGCACTTTGGGAGGCTGAGGCAGGCAGTTCACCTGAGGTCAAGAGTTTGAGACCAGCCTAGCCAACATCGAGAAACCCTGTCTCTACTAAAAATCCAAAAATTAGGCCATCTGCAGTGGCTCACACCTGTAATCTCAGCACTTTGGGAGGTCAAGGTGGGCGGATCATGAGGTCAAGAGATTGAGACCATCCTGGCCAACATGGTGAAACCCCGCCTCTACTAAAAAATACAAAAATTATCTGGGTGTGGTAGCGTGTGCCTGTAGTCCTAGCTACTAGGGAGGCTGAGGCAGGAGAATTGCTTGAACCTAGGAGGTGGAGATTGCAGTGAGCCAATATTGCACCACTGTACTCCAGCCTGGCGCCTGGCAACACAGCAAGACTCTTTCTCAAAAAAAAAAAAAAATTAGCCAGGCATGGTGGCGGGTGCCTGTAATCCCAGTTACTCAGGAGACTGACGTAGGAGAATCACTTGAACCTGGGAGGCAGAGGCTGCAGTGAGCCAAGATTACGCCACTGCACTCCAGCCTGGGTGACAAGAGCAAGATTCTGTCTCAAAAAAAAAAAAAAAACAAAAAAAAAAACAGTTAAAATAACTGTACAGTTATTTTCTTTTATTATCAGAGACACTGCAAAAAAAGATTAGCTTTGTTTCTTCCAGAAACAAAAACAAATGATGATGAAAGTTTGTCTTTAATCAGTACCCTAGTTAGAAAGGAAAATATATATATATATTTAAAACCAGAAGTTTATAGTAGTTCTGTCATTTATTTAATAATTACTAACTCTGGCCAGGCGTTGTGGCTCATGCCTGTAATTCCAACAGTTTTGGAGGCTGTGGCAGGTGGATCACTTGAGGTCAGGAGTTCAAGACCAGCCTGACCAACATGGTGAAACCCTGTCTCTACTAAAAATACAAAATTAGCCAGGCATGGTGACACATGCCTGTTAACCCCAGCTATTTGGGAGGCCGAGGCAGGCTTGAATCCAGGAGGTGAAAGCTTCAGTGAGCTGAGATTGCAACACTGCACTCCAGCCTGGGCAACAAAAACAAAACTGGGTCTCAAAAAAAAAATTACTAGACCTTTCCTCTTTTCCTTTCAGCCCACTTTTCCCTTTAAGAAGAAAAAAAAAGTAAAAAAAAAAATTCGAACACTTATTTTGCAACAAGCCTTCACAAGAGGCATGAGGTGTATGGGAAAAGTGTTTTGGGTGAAGGGAACATCATATATGAGAGCCAAAAGTGGGAGAAGAAATGTAAGCTATAAAACTAACCTATGTTTTTAATACTTAAAATTTTTTGTGGGTTTAATTTCATATATAACATTTATTTTTGCCCACATTTTCCCTGGTGCTTAGAAATGGTGAAAATTCACAGCATGACAAAACCACTTATTAGTGCAGAAACTCATCACTAATGGGTCAGAATAGTGCTTTCAGCCTGGGTTAACCCCAGAAAAACAATGTAAGGTCATCATCTGGATAATTTGATGAAATCCTTCCATTTTGGTTCAACAAATGCTTCTTAACATCTCCACTGTGCCAGCTTAGGTGCTAGGTGCTGGATATACAAAGATTTGACTACCACCCTTAAAATCAATTAGCTAGAAGGAAAGAGAGACTATTCCCCAGGTGATTTCCAAACAATGTGGTAGGTGCAAAGACAGACATGTGCACAGGCTAATACAAGAACATAGGGGGGAAAAAAGCACCCAATCCAACCTGGGGAAACAATGCAAGACGTGATTGTACCATCATACTTGAACAAGTAGGAGTTAGGTAAACATAGGAAGAGGCTCTAAGGATGTCAAGAAAACAGCATGAATAAAGACTTCAGGTTTGAAACTAGTCGTCTAGTAGTCTGGAATGGCCTGAAAGTAAAGGGTATACATGGGGGGAAGGCAAGTGGTGTGAGGAGGTGGCATGGGCAGAGGTAGGCAGACTAAAGAGGTTAACAGTCATAGAGGAGTCCGTATACCATGCCAAGATTCATGGATTTATCTTCTGGGAGGGAGCAGGACAGCTTAGGGTTAAGGGTTTAGAAGCAGACCAACTTGGGTTCCAATCCTAGTTCTGCCACTTACTAACTATACACCTTATGAGTTACTTCCCTTCTTTGAGCTTCAGTTTCTTCACCTGTAATTTAGGGATACCTATGTTATAGTACTATTTGAGAAGTTAATGAGAAGACCCCTGGTATCATTCACTAAAAATGAGACTAAATGGAATTGGTGAGAATAGATGGTTGTCCCTGTTATATATAAAGGCTTATTAATTGTCCACCAAGGGTTAACATTTTAGTAGGGGATGGGAAATGGCAAGATGAAGATATAACGAATTGTTCTGCAAAGAGCAAGGCAGAAAAATAATCAAACTATTATGATTCAGATAGGAAAAAATAAGGGTTCCACCTGGCATTTCACCACCAAGGATGGTGAAGGGCAGATCCAAAAATTATTTAGGAAGAAAACTTGACAGGTGTCTCAATGACCAACTGAATGGGGAGGAACTGGGTACACACAGGTAGGAAGATGAGAACAGTAGGCTAGGCGCGGTGGCTCACACATGTAATCCCAGCACTTTGGGAGGCTGAGGTGGAAGGCCTCACTTGAGGCCAGAAGTTCAGGACCAGCCTGGCCAACACGGTAAAACCCTGTCTCTATTAAAAATACAAAAATTGGGCTGGGCGCAGTGACTCATGCCTGTAATCCCAGCACTTTGGGAGGCCAAGGCAGGCAGATGACCCAAGGTCGGGAGTTCAAGAGCAGCCTGACCAACACGGATAAACCCTGTCTCTGAAAAAAAAGTAATAAAATAAATAAATAAAATACAAAATACAAAAATTAGCTGGGCGTGGTGGCGCATACCTGTAATTCCACCTACTCAGGAGGCTAAGGCAGGAGAATTGCTTGAACATGGGAGGCAGAGGCTACAGTGAGCCGAGATCACACCACTGCACTCCAGTCTAGGTGACAAAGTAAGACACTGTCTCAAAAAAATTTTTTTTTAAAATGAGAACAGTAGACACTGGTCTCCAACTCTTGGCCTCAAATGATTCTCCCACCTCAGTTTCCCAAAGTGTTGGGATTACAGGGTGTGAGGCACTGACCTAATTTTTCTAATATAAAGATATTTCTGAGACAAACAGCATTATAATAAATCATTGCTGTATGAATTTAATAGTGATCTTCCCAAATAATACCTCATTCTTTCTTGTTTTATAGTATCACCAATAATACTTCCTTTAACGTTTTATTTACTTTCCTTTTTCTTTCTAGACCTGTTGGAACATGCCTCACAGGTCACTAACACAAATCTTAGTATTTCCAGGTTACACCTGGCTCCCTGGAATTGAGATTAATAGAAAAAAAGAATATATCAATCCGATTTCCCCCAACCTCCAAAACAATCATATTCACAATTTTGTCTCAACACACATCTGTTTTTACTGCAATTGTGTGTCTTGGATGACTACATTTGTCTGTCTTGTTTCTATCCAACTTTAAGGGTCTCAAGGGATTTCCTGATATTCAAAAAGCATTTATTGAGAAGGGGGCAGGAAAACAATATGGTAAAAGAATCACAGGAGGACAGCCAGATCTGGGTTTGAATCCTGGTTCTCTTCTTCTTGTTGTATCATCTAAGCCTCAAGATGTCCCCTCATCTGTGAAATAAGAACCTCAAAGGACCAATATAAAGATCAGTTAAAATAATGCATGTAAAGTGCTTAGCTGAGCGCTTGTCTTTCAGCAGCCTCTCAAAGAACATCAGCAACCAGTCCACGTGTATACACAGAGCTTCCAAATAGCTTTGTATAGTCTCCCTCTTAAATGCAAACAGACAACCAAAGATAATCTGAGGAAAGCTTCTAATATGAAAGACAAGAGACTAAAAAAGAGAAAAAGGAAATTGAAGGAAACCGAGACAATATCACCAGTATGCTCAGGTGATAGGCTGGGTGTGATGGCTCACACCTGGAAACCCAGCACTTTGGAAGGCCGAGGAAAGAGGATTTCTTGAGCCCAGGAGCTTAAGACCAGCATGGGCAATGTAGTAAGACCCCTGTCTTTGCAAAAAAATTAAAAAATTAGCCTGGCATGGTGGCGTATGCCTGTAGTCCTAACTACCTGGAAGGCTGAGGTAGGAAAATTGCCTGAACCCAAAAGGTTGGTTGAGGTTGCAGTAAGCTGAGATCATGCCACTGCACTCCAGATTGGGACAGAGTAAGACCCTGTCTCGAAAAAAAAAAAAAAAAAGAGAGAGAGAGAGGAAAAAAAAGAAAAGAAAAAAGGTACTGCACTCATGAAAAATACCAAAGGAATACTGAATAAATAAGAAGCGTTCTGGAAATTACGTCATTATTTTTCATTAGATAACTTAAAAATAGAGTTGGAAAATAAATTTGAGGAAAGCTTCCAGAACTAGAATAAAATAACAATGATTTTAAAAGAAATACAAGAAATGCAGATTAATCCAGAAGGTTTAACATCTAATCCCAGTATAATAGTGAAAAAGGTCCCAAGATGTCACTTATGCCAGAGGCCTAGAGCAGGGGTCCCTATCACGAACTAGGTACCTGTGGCCTGTTAGGAATCAGGCTGCACAGCAGGAAGTGAGCAGGGGGAGGGTGAGCATTACTGCCCAAGCTCCACCTCCTACAGCATTAGATTCTCATAGGAGCATGAACCCTATCATGAACTACTTATGCAAGGGATCTAGGTTGCATGCTCCTTATGAGACTCTAATGCTTGAAGATGTGAGGGAGAACAGTTTCAACTTAAAATGATTCATTCCTCCACCCCTCCACCCCAACTCACACAACCCTAGTCGGTGGAAAAATGGTCTTCCATGAAACCAGTCTCTGGTGCCAAAAAGGTTGAGGACTGCTGCCCTGGGAGAGAAAACATTCCAATGTAGAGCAGGACACGTGTGTGCTAGATCCAGGGGAGGAAAGGAACTGATGAATTACCAATGTGTTTAACTCTTTGAGGTGGATTTTTGAGAGCTAAGAGAAAAGTTTAATATATAATAATGATGATACATACATTGTCAGGGGATGAGGGAAGGTGTGGGGAGGAGCAAACAAAATCAGTAATTACTAATGAAAGAAAACATTTTTTAAAAGGAAATGTGATGATAACACTATAGGGTTCAGCTGCTAACATTGTTTTACTAAGTCATGACAATGAATTCTGATCTAACTGTGATAGAGCTGACTGGGAAACGGAAGGATGGAAGGATGGGGAAAGAGAAGATAAGTGCGCTTCAGAGGACATGGTAAAACAGTTAAATCCTCACCTACCACATCAATAAGCTAGTAGATAGGGTCTGTAATCAAAAAGATCAAAGAACAGTTGAAAGAATGTTACTGAACAATAAAATACCACTTTGTACCCACTAGGAAGCCTATATAAAAAGACAGACAAAAGCTAGGTACAGTGGTTCATGCCTGTAATCCCATCAACTTGGAAGGTGGAGGTGGGAGGATCACTTGAGGCCAGGAGTTCAAGACCAGCCTGGGCAATACAGTGAGACCCAGTTGCTAAATAAAATAAAATTAGTTGGACATGGTGGCGTGGGCCTTTGTTCCAGCTACTATGGATGCTGAGGCAGGAGGATTATTTGAGCCTAGGAATTCAGGTTTATAGTGAGCTATGACTGCACCACTGCACTGGCCTGGGCAATAGAGTGAGACCCTGTCTCCAAAAATAATTAAAAAAAAAAAAATCCAGACAGACAGTAACAAGTGCTGGTGCTATTCACAACAGCAAAGACATGGTATCAACCCAGCCCATCAACAGTGGATTGGATACAGAAAATACATTACACATACACCATGAAACACTACACAGCCATAAAAAAGAATAAAATCACGTCCTTTGCAACAACATGGATGCAGCTGGAAGACATTATCCACAGTGAATTAAAGCAGAAACAAAAGAACAAATACCACATGTTCTCACTTACAAGTGGGAACTAAACATTGGGTACACATGGAAACAGAGATGGGAACAACAAACACTGGAGATAGAAGAGGGACAAGGGAGAGAGGAGGACAAGGGTTGAAAAACTACCTATTGGGTACTATTTTCTCTACCTGGGTGATGAGTTCAATCATACCGCAAACCCCAGCTCACACAATATATCCTTTTTTTCTTTTGAGATGGAATTTCACTCTTGTTGCTCAGGCTGGAGTGCAATGAATCTCAGCTCACTGCAACCTCCGCCTCCCAGGTTCAAGCAGTTCTCCTGCCTCAGCCTCCCGAGTAGCTGGGATTACAGGTGCACACCACGACACCCGGCTAATTTTTGTATTTTTAGTAGAGATGACGTTTCACCATGTTGGCCAGGCTGGTCTCGAACCCCTTACCTCAGGTCATCCACCCACCTCAGCCTCCCAGTGTTGGCTGGGATTACAGGCATGAGCCACCATGCCCGGCATACCCTTGTAACAAAACTGCACATGTACTCCTTGAATTTAAAATAAAAATTGAAAGAGGAAAAAACATAAGAAAAACCCAGAAGCAGTGTAAAAAGCAAAAACAAAAAACTTGCAGTTCAGAACTGGAGATAATGTCTTTGGGCCAAAAGCCAATCACTTTATGCTTATAATGTAGAACAGCTTAAAACGGTTTTTCCCCCTAAAGCTGAAATGAAGATGTTAAAAGAATCCATCCCTTAAAATGAAAGGCATCATATAAAATTATATCTAAATCAGTGAGCAAAAAGATTACATAACTTTGAGAGACTGTAATGTGCAGATTCACCCACAATACATGTCCACTGTCCTCAATGAGTCACTGACAAGTACAGTTCTGTAACTATGCTCATCTGTTACTCGTAAATCCTCCAAGTATCTACTGTCCAATTACAACAGCTTCAAATTCACAATATAGCACCTGTAACCTCCAGTGATTCTGTCAATTGCTAAGCTATGTCACCTATTCGGATGCCTCCTCTATGGGATAAAGGATAAGATGACCTAAAATTGACAAATCTCCCTTAAGGGAAAGATTGTAAACCTGGGCATAAACTTAGTAAAATGAGGGTCCACTGTCCGTAAGACTAGTTTATTTTCCCTCTATAAAGGAAGTTCTTTTAGTAATTGCAGAGAAGATTGAATTACAGACTCACTTAAAAAAAAAAAAAACTGGTAGAAATAACTCTGATTCAATTTGCCATTTGTTTCATTTTTTTAATTCTTCAAAGACCTCCAGTGATATAATGAAGCTTCATCTTAATATCTGACCAAGTTTGTACTGAAAAAAGACCAGCCATTAAAAAACAGCTTGCAAAATTATTTTACAAACTAAATGGCATGTTATTTATAAAGCTGATGTGCTTCAACAAAAAGATTCAATGTTCAGATTATTTTTCTGAGATGGGGTCTTGCTACGTGGCCCAGGTTGGACTAAAACTCTTAGGCACAAGCAATCTGCCCACCTCAGCCTCCCAATAGCTGGGACTACAGGTGCACACCACCACACCTGGCTAAATGCTCAGATTTAAGCAAAATTACTTACTGGCTGATGTGATGAAGCCAACACAAACAATAATAATGTATCTCAACAGGTATATAACACAGAAGAAAAATGGACTGTAAATTTAGGAGCTAAAGCTGTAAAAAAAAAAAAAATAGCTCTTAAATTCCAATAAACACAACCTGAGCAACTCTTTCAAATAGTAGTGGCCTCTTTTTTAACTTTTCTTCTCTTTCTTCTAGTTCTCGTTGGTATTCTCTCATCCTTTCCTTTTCACTCTTTCTAAAATTAAATAAAAGGAATGGAATTTTAAAAGATAATCTAAGAAATAAGAATTTACATACATAACATTTAACATCAACTTGTACAAAGTCAATAAAAAAAAAGAAGTAACATTTAGCTTAGCTTAGCTGACAAACCAGAAATTATGAGCACAGTTCACAGTTTACTCGATTCCTCTTCTATACTGGTTAATCCTCATGGAATGCAGAATAAAATCCTAGGTTCTGAGATCACACATGTTATGCTCTAGGAATAGTCTGGACATTTTGATTTCTAAAATCCTCAAGGCATAAATATATTAAAGGGCTTCAAACTGACCTGAAGAGATGAATGAAAGCCCTCTTGCCTCATTTATAAGCATATAAAACCAAGAAAATTTTGGAACAAATTAGCTATCGTCTCTGTAAGGAATTTCTTTTGAAAACAAGACCTTGCTCTTTATTATATTTTGTTGTTGTTATTTTTGTTTGTTTGTTTTGAGATGGAGTCTCGTTCTGTTTCTCAGACTGGCACAGTGGCTCGATCTCAGCTCACTACAACCCCACTTCCTGGGTTCAAGCAATGATCATGCCTCGGCCACGCGAGTAGCTGGGATTACAGGCGTGCACCACCACACCTGGCTAATAGTTTGTATTTTCAGTAGAGATGAGGTTTTCACCATGTTGGCCAGGCTGGTCTCAAACTACTGACCTCAGGTGATCTACCTGTCTCGGCCTCTCAAAGTGCTGGGATTACAGGCATGAACCACCACCTCTAGCCTATTATTTCTGAGACAAGTTCTCACTCTGTTGCCCAGGCTGGAGTGCAGTGACTCAATCATGGCTCACTGCAGCTTTAACTTCCTGGGCTCAAGTGATCCTCCCACCTCAGACTCGCAAGTAGGTGGGACTACAGGCACATGCCACCAAACCTGGCTAGTTTTTAAAAATTTTTTTTGTAGAGATGGGGGGTCTCATTGTGTTTACCAGGTTGGTCTCAAACTCCTGGCTTCTAGCAATCTTCTTGCCTTGGACTCCCAAGGTGCTAGGATTACAGATGTGAGCCATGACATCCAGCCCTTGCTGTTATTTTTTTCCCCTAAATAAGATCTCCCAAAGGTTAGTGGCAAAGTTAATTCAATGGGAGCAAGTCAAGGGATAAATAAAGAGCATAGGAATACAACATAAAGAGAAACAGGAACCAAAATACATAAATTTACCGTAAGTGTTCTCACTGTTTGGGCAAGATCCTATCATAAATTAAACTATGGTATTTTCTTTATGTAAGATGTAATTGCTACCAAAATAGTAACATTTAATGGATTGGGGAAAATAATTATATTTTTAAATGACAATTAGACTTAATTATACACAAGTTAGTGTTATGAAAAAGCTATTGGCCGGGCCTGGTGGCTCACGCTTGTAATTCCAGCACTTTGGGAGGCCGAGGCAGGTCTATCACCTGAGGTCAGGTGTTCAAGACCAGACTGGACAACATGGTGAAACCCCCATCTCTACTAAAAATACAAAAATTAGCTGGATGTAGTGGTGAGCACCTATAATCCCAGCTACTCCAGAAGCTGAGGCAGGAAAATCACTTGTATTCAAGAGGCAGAGGTTGCAATGAGCCGAGATCAGCCATGCACTCCAGCCTGGGTGACAGAGCAAGACTCTGTCTCAAAAAAAAAAAAAAGGAAAAAAAAAAAAAGAAAAAGCTACTAATAGTTTACTTCCTAAGGGTAAGTAATCTATTTCTAAGAAACGTTATGCTCAAGTTCTTTAAATTAAGCTCCCTTTATCAATAGATTAATGCTAAATTATAAAAGAATACTCATTGTAATTAAAAGCACATATGTATATTTAGAAATCAGACTAAAAAGTAATAAATTATATTACTTACCTGGCTTTGGGGGAGATATTTTCCTACTTAAACACCAACATTTTTATGTGCAACATCTGAAACACTGGTTTTCAAACTTTGTACTGCATAATTCTAGTAAAGGGGTTCTAGGGATTCTGTGAATACCTTTATTTATTTATTTATTTATTTTTATTTCTAGTAATGGCTATAAGCAAGAATACCTTTATTTTTATATTGAAACTAACAAAATGCTACTAAACATTAACATATGGGCTAAGGAACACATCATATAATGGATTTTAGCGTCAATGTGTTAATTTGTGCTATCAAGACTTACGCAAACCTTAGAACAAGGTTTGATATATCTGTTTACTGCAATCAAAATATCTCTTTGATATATCTCTTTGATATATCTGTTTACTGCAATCAAAAATAATATAAAGAACAAGATCAGATACTGGTATAAAATTATAGCTATTAACCAAGGCCACAATAGATGATGTTTTTATTCATCAACATAGCTTCACGGTTCTCACCATGAAGCTGAGTATATATGTTGGTTCTCACCACAAGGTGAGTGTGTGTGTGCTAAACGTAAGTAACTGATGACAATTTAAATCCATAAACTAAAACACAAATGCCATTTTCAACCTGCTCATATTTTACTATCTACTGATTAAAAAAAAGAAAGAAAGAAAGTTTGAAAACCAGTGGTCTGGAGGTTCAAGATTTTTTCATGATACCTGAGATATTTTACTCTGCATTTAGATATCTGAGCTAAACTTTGATGTGAGTCATAAGCCTTAGCCCGGGTTGTCAGGAGTTTCTGCAATTCTTTCATTCTTTGCTTCTGTTTAGTTAGGATCCGATTTCTCTCTTCTTCCAATATTTTCTTTTCCTCAAGTGATCTCCTGAGGGTAACAAACTAAGGCTTAATCCACTTGAAGCCAGTCAGAATGTTGTTTAGCAAAGATTTAACGTGGGATAATTCAAAATTTGAAAAAAGGCAACCTTTTGAAAAGGATCTGACTTATAAAACTAGAAATCTTAGACTAATATTTTCTAAGCCCCCAAAATTTATAAAATGAAAAATACATTCATTTCTTAGAACATCCTCTGATTATATATCCTATATTATATAATAAAATATCTTATAGATACAATAATAATTTCTATGTATTTTCAAATTCACAAACATAAATTCCATAGAGCTGCATACACTCATCTGGCAACATGAGTCATTCAGTACTGTGTCTTAGTTACTTACCTTATGGCTTGTTCTCGTTTTCTGGAAGATACCGTGGGCACTGGAGGGTTGCAGGTACAAGGCACAGGCTTTACACCTGCACATCTTACTGGTGACTTATGCCTTGGAGACAAATAAGGCCAACGTGTTTCTTTTAAATTTTCTTCATCTGCTTTGATGTCTGCCAAAATTTTTTCTCTTTTAGTAGATGCATGTGGAGATGTATGAAGATCAAATGGTTTACACACAGTTAAGAGTTTTGGAGACTCATGTTCTGAGAGGTGTTTCTGATATCTCTCAGGAAGGGCCTCAAAATCAGGAGTCCGGCACCTAGCCTTGTGTTTACACTTCAACTTTACAGCCTGTTCAGGACACCTGGGATTCCTGCATCCGCAAGCTGACCTGGAAGGCAGAGAAGATGAGTTCTGTAAACGCTCCTGGGCTCTCAGCTGCGTCCTAAGGTTTCGACAGAGATCTTCTTCTTTTAACTTGCCCTTGGTAGTTGAACCATAAGTAGATTGAGGAATGGGTCTGGCTTTAAATCGATTTGTTTTCTTTTTAGACTTAAAAAAGTCTCTCAGCTGCTTTTCCTGGGCTGCTCGCTTCTGTTCCTCCCTTGCTATAAATTTAAATGGCTTTTGTGAGGCCAAAAGAGCTTCTTTGTTTTTCTCCTTCAGAGACCTTCTCCGTTCTTCTTTTTGCTTGATTAAATCATGGTAAAGGGGGAAAAAGACAAATGCAGGAACTGGATTGGCTCGGAATTTCTTCTTACACTCTAGATCCTCTTCTTGCTTTTTGAGCAGTTTATGTGCCATTTCGATATCTGATTTAGATTTCATGGACTCTTCTTTTTTCTTCTGTTCTCTTATCATCATTTGAAAAGGCTCCGGTACTGTAATCGTGGGCACCCATTCTTTTCGTTTCTTCCTTTTTACAGCTGCTTGGAAGCCAGTATCTTTAGAGCGAATATAATCTTCAACACAAAAATCTGTCCACATGTTGTTGATGAGCTCCTTAGCATAGGTCATCATTCTGTCTCTGTTAGGATACTTTTTTTCTAGGTTGGACAACTCCTCTTCAGAGGAGGACACATACAAGGAGGAAGACTGGCCAAAATCAGGCTCTGAAAATGATGTCATTAATGAGACAGGGTGATAGGAGTTCTTTTCTGATACAGATCTAAATGAGAAGAATAACTAGGTTATACTTTCAGTTGTATGTGACCAAATATAAAAATTAAGAGTGACATAATTTCTCTTTTTCCCCCCTGAGATGGAGTCTGGCTCTGCCACCCAGGCTGGAGTGCAGTGGTGTGGTCTCAGCTCACTGCAACCACCGCCTCCCAGATTCAAGCGATTCTCTTGCCTCACCTCCTGAGTAGTTGGAACTACAGTTGTGCCCAACATGCCCAGCTAATTTTTTGTATTTTTAGTAGAGACAGGGTTTCACCATGCTAGCCAGGATGGTCTCAATCTCCTCATCTCATGATCCGCCTACCTTGGCCTCCCAAAGTGCTGGAATTACAGGTTTGACCCACTGCACTCGGCCAAGAATTACACATTTTCTAAGATCAAACTATAATCAGAAGAGAGAAGCTGGACAGGGCTTGTAAAAATCATCACTTTTATTTGGAATAGAGCTGGGAGATACCCATAAATTATCTAGTTTGACTCCTTCATCTTATAGAAAAGGAACCTGAGATGGCAGAGGCTCCTTGTGTCTGACCTCTATTAAATTCTCCCCAAGCTTTCCGGAGTCACTGTCCTGAAGCATATATCTGATCATGTCACTCCCCTGCTTAAAACTTTTTGATAATTCCTCACTGCTATGAAGCCAAGCCTAGATTACAAGCCCTCCAAGACTGGCTATGCCTATCTTTTCAGTCTTACCCCTCCACTGGCTACCCTAGTCCCCATTCTGCATTTATTTATTTATTTATTTATTTATTTATTTATTTATTTATTTATTTTTGAGATGGAGTTTCACTCTTGTTACCCAGGCTGGAGTGCAATGGCGCGATCTCGGCTCACCGCAACCTCCGTCTCCTGGGTTCAGGCAATTCTCCTGCCTCAGCCTCCTGAGCAGCTGGGACTACAGGCACACGCCACCATGCCCGGCTAATTTTTTGTATTTTTAGTAGAGACGGAGTTTCACCTGTTGGTCAGGATGATCTCAATCTCTCGACCTCGTGATCCACCTGCCTCGGCCTCCCAAAGTGCTGGGATTATAGGCATGAGCCACCGCGCCCGGCCCCCCATTCTGCATTTATATGCAGTCCTGTGAAGTTCCTCACATACACTATGATTTCTTATGCCATCTTGCCTGTGCATATATGGTTTCTGCTGCCTAGAAGGCCATTACTTATTCATCCTCCAAGACTGAACTCAGATGTGACACTTTAGTGGGAAAGTCTGGCCTGCACCCCTCCAAAGGCCTGGCATGATCAACTGCTTCTTCCTCTGTAACACTGTTACCTCATGCTGTAATATAATTTTTGATTCTCAGCTAGTCTCTAAGTTCCTTGAGGGCATCTTGTTTTTGACTCCTTAGTGCCCAGGCATAATCTGGCACACAGAAGACATGCAAGCATTGCTGACTGACTAGATGTGAAAGTCTCAAAGCAGGTAAATTCACAACAGAAATGGGTCTTGAAATTGCAGATTATTTTGAAAACATTAATCCAATTCATGTCTCTTAATCCAGAACTCTTTGTCCTAAATCATTAATGAGCTTGTGTTAATGCATATATTATAAAGAGCTTTAAAATTAAACTTTTATATTTATCATTTAAAATGGCTCAGATTAAGTTCTGTTTGTTTTGTTTGATTGTTTTATCACTTAAAAGGCCCAGACTAAGTATTTTGATATATGCCCTCAGTTCTATAGATAGGTCAAAGATAAAAGACCAAATGGCCATTAAATGACCCTCAAACCAAAGGGTCACCTAGTAAGTTGATAAGCCATTAAACATTTTGAATAAAATCCTACTTCCATATAGCATTAAGAGTACAAAGGGATATTTAAGAGAAAATATTCTAAAATAACTTTGTTCTGTCCTTTTAAGTATACGTTTTACTTTATAGTCCACAAATAACACTGAGTTACAAACTTACCTGGAAGAGTCACTAAGAGAGTCTTCCCTGATGACCAATGGCCGAACTTCCTTCAAATTTAATTTATCCTGGTACATTTTCTCTAATTTTGCCATAGTTTCTATATGGGCAGCCTTCAACTCTTCTAATTTCTTGAAATACTCCTCATTAGAGTGGTAAATACCAGAAAAGTTCACAAAGTCCTCATAGCTTCTCGGTGCATGTTCATCTACCCCAGAAAAGTTGGTGTTAAAACCGGCCTGGAGGGGAGAAAACACCTATTATATGGTAACTGGAACCGAAAGATAAATTAAGCTGACAATGATCCAAAATGCTGCTTCTTAAAGAGACCACCTAGTTAGGTTATATGTTACTTATGAGCTATACACACAGAATGAATTACGGGTTACCTGTGGACTATGTACATTTTCCTCAATGATATTTTAAGAAAGAGAGAGAGACCAAACTGTCAGAAAATAAATGTTATTTAATCCATTTGAAAAAGGATGATTAGATTCCCAGATCAACCAACAAAAGGTATAACAGGATAGAAACTAACCACCCTTTACAAAGTTTCTCTAAGGAGTCTCCTGAGTTGTGAGTTTTAACTAAGATGAAGAGGAACACAGTTCTTCCTGCTGCAAACCAGGCAAACACAGCCCAATGCCCTCCTTCCAGCTGCGCTCCTGCAGTGTGGCCCCAAGGACTGACAGTGGAGAGAAGGCAGGGAAATAGAAGGAATGGGGGCAGGGACAAAGTTCTCAGTGGCTTATCAAGGAGGCAGGGGGAAGCCCTCCTCAAAGTGGGGCAAGACCTTCAGAGGAAGTAAGAGGACATGGGAGGGGATAGGAAGGACTTTCAGGATAGCTGCTCCTGTGGGCACAAAGGCAGTAGCTCCCATGGGTGACAGGGACTTTGGAATGACAACAGAGCAAAGAAGAAAAAATGGTGTAATTATTCAACATACAGATCATGTCTACAAGGGTCTCACTGGCTTTTTTCCCTCACTGCCTTTACATACCTTCCAGTCTTTTTTTTTTTTTTTGGACAGCATCTTACTCTGTAACCTGGGCTGGAATGCAGTGGTGTGATCTTGGCTCACTGCAATCTCCGCATTCTCCTGCCTCAGCCTCCCAAGTAGCTGAGATTACAGCCACCCACCATCACACCCAGCTAATTTTTGTATTTTTAGTAGAGATGGGGTTTTACCATGTTGGCCAGGCTAGTCTCAAACTCCTGACCTCAGGTGATCCACTCAACTCAGCCTCTCAAAGTACTGGGATTACAGGTGTGAGCCACCATACCCCGCCCTTTCAGTTCTTTTTATCAAATACTAAAGAAATAAAACCTCATTGTCTCTATAAATATAAATTTTTTTTTTGAGATGGAGTTTCACTTTCATTACCCAGCTGGGGTGCAATGGCACGATCTCGGCTCACTGCAACCTCTGCCTCCTGGGTTCAGGCAATTCTCCTGCCTCAGCCTCCTGAGTAGCTGGGATTACAGGCACACGCCACCA
>CAUYOR010007744.1:0-32647 GCA_963573925.1 Callimico goeldii | reverse complement strand
CAAGGATACACAAAGGCTCAAAATAAAGGGATGGAGGAAGATTTACCAAGAAAATGGAGAGCAAAAAAAAGCAGGAGTTGCAATTCTCACCTCTGATAAAATAGACTTTAAAGCAACAAAGATCAAAAGAGACAAAGAAGGACATTATGTAATGGTAAAAGGATTGATACAACAAAAAGAGCTAACGATACTAAATATATATGGACCCAATACAGGAGCACCCAGATATATAAGGCAAGTTCTTAATGACTTACAAAGAGATTTAGACTCCCATGCAATAATAATGGGAGACTTTAACACACCAGTGTCAATATTAGACAAATCAACCAGACAGAAAATTAACAAGGATATCCAGGACTTGAACTCAGACCCAGAACAAGCAAACCTGATAGACATTTACAGAACTCTCCACCCCAATTCCACAGAATATACATTCTTCTCAGCATCACATCACACCTACTCTAAAATTGACCACATAATTGGAAGTAAAGCACTCCTTAGCAAATGCAAAACAGCTGAAATCATAACAAACAGTCTCTCAGATCATAGTGCAATCAAGTTAGAAATCAGAATTCAGAAACTAACTCAGAACTGCATAGCTTCATGGAAACTGAACAACTGGCTCTTGAATGTTGACTGGATAAACAATGAAATGAAGGCAGAAATAAAGAAGTTCTTTGAAACCAACGAGAATGAAGACACAACATACCAGAATCTCTGGGACACATTTAAAGTCGTCTCTAGAGGAAAATATATAGCATAAGTGCCTACATGAGAAGAGTGGAGAGATCCAAAATGGACACCCAATCATCAAAATAGAAAGAGCTGGAGAAGCAAGATTAAAAAAACTCAAAACCTAGCAGAAGACAAGAAATAAGCAAGATCAGAGCAGAACTGAAGGAGATAGAGATGCAAAAAACCCTTCAAAAAATAAAAAAATCCAAGAGCTGGTTTTTTGAAAAGATCAACAAAATAGACAGACCATTAGCCAGATTGATAAAAAAGAAAAGAGAGAATAAACATATAGATGCAATAAAAAATGATAAAGGGGAAATCACCACAGATTCCACAGAAATTCAAACCATCAGCAGAGAATATTACAATCAATCTATGCACATAAACTAGTAAACCTGGAAGAAATGGATAAATTCATGGACATGTGTGTCCTCCCAAGCCTAAACCAGGAAGAAGTCAAAACTACGAATAGACCAATAACAAGGTCTGAAGTTGAGGCAGCAATTAAGAGCCTACCACACAAAAAAAGACCAGGTCCAGATGGGTTCACAGCCTAATTCTACCAGACACACAAAGAGGAACTGTTACAAATCCTTCTGAAACTATTCCAAATAATTCAAAAAGAGGGAATCCTTCCCAAATCATTTTATGAGACCAACATCATCCAGATATGAAAACCTGGCAGAGACTCAACAAGAAAAGAAAACTTCACGCCAATAACCATGATGAATATAGACGCAAAAATCTTCAATAAAATACTGGCAAGTCGATTGCAACAGCACATGAAAAAGTTTATCCACCATGATCAAGGAGGATTCATCCCGGTGATTGAAGGCTGGTTCAACATACGCAAGTCTATAAACGTAATTCACCACATCAACAGAACCAAAAACAAAAACCACATGATTATCTCAACTGATGCAGCGAAGGCATTTGACAAAATTCAACAGCCCTTTGTGCTAAAAACCCTCAATAAACTCAGTATCTCAAAATAATAAAAGCTATTTATGACAAACCAACAGCCAATATCATACTGAATGAGCAAAAACTGGAAGCATTCCCTTTGAAATCCGGCACTAGACAAGGATGCCCTCTCTCACCACTCCTATTCAATATAGTACTGGAAGTTGTAGCCAGAGCAATCAGGCAAGAAAAAGAAATAAAGGGTATTCAAATAGGAAAGGAGGAAGCCCAATTGTATCTATTTGCAGCTGGCATGATAGTATATCTAGAAGACCCCATCATCTCAGCCCAGAAACTCCTGACTGAAAAGCAACTTCAGCAAAGTCTCAGGATATAAAATCAATGTGCAAAAATCACAAGCATTCCTATACACAGACTGAAAAAGAGCCAAATCAAGAACTAACTGCCATTCACAATTGCTACAAAGAGAATAAAATACCTAGTAATACAACTAACAAGGAATGTAAGGGACCTCTTCAAGGAGAACTACAAACCACTGCTCAATGAAGGACACAAATAGATGGAGAAATATTCCATGTTCATAGTTAGGCAGAATCAAGGTCGTGAAAATGGCCATACTGCCCAACAGAATTTACAGACTCAACGCAATCCCCATCAAGCTACCATTGACTTTCTTCACAGAACTGGAAAAAACCACCTTGAACTTAATATGGAACCAAAAGAGAGCATGCATAGCCAAGTCAATTCTAAGTAAAAAGAACACAGCAGGAGGCATCACACTACCGGACTTCAAGTTATACTACAAGGCTACAGTAATCAAAACAGCATGGCATTGGTACCAAAACAGAGATATAGACCAATGGAACAGAACAGAGGCATCAGAGGCAACACAACATTTCTACAACCATATGATCTTTGATAAACCTGACAAAAACAAGCAATGGGGAAAGGATTTCCTGTCTAATAAATGGTGTTGGGAAAACTGGCTAGCCATGTACAGAAGGCAGAAACTGGACCCCTTCCTGACACCTTACACTAAAATTAACTCCAGATGGATTAAACACTTAAACATAAGACCTGGCACCATAAAAACCCTAGAAGAAAATCTAGGCAAAACCATTCAGGACATAGAAGTAGGCAAGGACTTCATGACCAATACACCAAAAGCATTGGCAACAAAATCCAAAATAGACAAATGGGACCTAATCAAACTCCACGACTTCTGCACAGCAAAAGAAATAGTCACTAGACTGAATCGGCAACCAACAGAATGGGAAAAAATTTTTGCAGTTTACCCATCTGACAAAGGGCTGATATCCAAAATTTACAAAGAACTCAAACAGATTTACAGGGAAAAAAACAAACAAGCCCATTCAAAAATGGGCAAAGGATATGAACAGACACTTTACAAAAGAAGACATACATGAGGTCAAGAAACATATGAAAAAATGCTCATCATCACTGGTCATTAGAGAAATGCAAATCAAAACCACGTTGAGATACCATCTCACGCCAGTTAGAAAGGCAATCATTAACAAATATGGAGACAACAGATGCTGGAGAGGATGTGGAGAAATAGGAACACTTTTACACTGTTGGTGGGAGTGTAAATTAGTTCAACCATTGTGGAAGATAGTGTGGTGATTCCTTAAGGCCTTAGAAATAGAAATTCCATTTGACCCAGCAATCCCAATACTGGGTATATATCCAAAGGACTATAAATCATTCTACTATAAGGACACATGCACACAAATGTTCATTGCAGCACTGTTTACAATAGCAAAGACCTGGAACCAACCGAAATGCCCATCGATGATAGACTGGACTGGGAAAATGTGGCACATCTACACCATGGAATATTATGCAGCAATCAAAAACGATGAGTTTGTGTCCTTTGTAGGGACATGGATGAATCTGGAGAACATCATTCTCAGCAAACTGACACAAGAACAGAAAATGAAATACCTCATGTTCTCACTCATAGGCGGGTGTATCTATGCAACTATCTTGCATGTCTACACATGTACCCCAAAACCTAAAATGCAATCAAAAAATAAAAATTAAAAATTAAAAAAAAAAAGAATAATGGTCTCCAACTCTATCCAG
Organism: Callimico goeldii; assembly: GCA_963573925.1. Taxonomy (NCBI): domain Eukaryota; kingdom Metazoa; phylum Chordata; class Mammalia; order Primates; family Cebidae; genus Callimico; species Callimico goeldii. The sequence continues at coordinate 28,882 of CAUYOR010007744.1, read as the reverse complement.
GTTGCTGCAAATGCCATTATTTTCTTCCTTTTTATGGCTGAGTAGTATTCCATCATATATATAATATGTATATGAACAAAATATATGCCTATATGTTTTATACATTTGTATGTATAAAATATGTTTATGAATATAATATGTATATAATATGTATATGAATATGTATATGAATAAAATACATATAGGCATATATTTTATTCATATATAAATATATTTGTATACATTTATATTTTATATATGTATGTAAAATATAAAATATAAATATAAATGTTTTATATTTATATTTTACCATACATATATAAAATATAAATATATACAAAACATACATTTTATATACGTATGACAAAATATAAATATATATAAATATATTTATAGTTTATTCATATATAAATATATTTTTTGGTTTGGTACATATATTTTTTACTTATATATTTTATATATATGTCCATATATAAATAAAATATATGTATATACACACACCACATTTTTTTATTAACTTGTTGGTTGATGGACATTTAGACTGTTTCCATATTTTTAGAATTGCAAATTATGTGGCTAATAGATATGCATGTGCAAATGTCTTTTTCATAAAATGACTTCTTTTCCTCTAGGTAGATTTTTGACAAAAATGCAAAAGTAATTTAGTGGAGCAAGGAAATTCTATTCAAGAAATGGTGTTGAAATACTATTTAACACATATAAGAAAAATAAACTTTGACCTAAAGTTTACACCTTGTGCAAAAATTAACACAAAATGACTCATAAATTTAAATGCAAAGCATAAAACTACCAGAAGAAAAACAAGAGAAAATCCTCAGGACATAGCACTAGATGAAACTACTAATCGAATGAATAATTTCTATTTTAATCACAACCAGAACTATTTTTAAAAAGTCAACAAATTGGATCTCATCAAAATAAAAAACTTCTACTTTCTAAAGCACTCTGTTAAGAGAGGACAAACTATAAACTAGGAGAAAATATATTCAATCCATATATGAGAAACAACTATCTAGAGAAAGAGCTCTCAAAACTCAACAGTAAAAAAAAAAATCAATTAAAAAATAAACAGAAGACTAACTGACATTTCACCACAGAGATACACAGATGGAAAACAAGTACGTGAGATATGTTAAACATCATTAGCCATTAGTGAAATGCAAATTAAAACCACAAGGACATATCACTACTTACCAATTAGGAAAGCAAAAGTAAAAAATGTTGACAATACCAAATACTGGTGAAGATATGGAGAAACTCTGTCTGTCATACTTTTCTGGTCAGAATGCAAAACGGTATAGCCACTCTAGGAAATAGTTTGGCAGTTTCAAAAAAAAGAAAAAGAACACCTAAACATACACTTACATAGGACTTACACTTGCAATTGCACTTGTGAGGACTTTTTCCTTTTACTTTTTTCCTAGAAAAAGGAAAACATTGCTACAGAAAAACCTGCTCACAAATATTTATAGAAGCTTTGTTTGTAGTAGTTCAGACTTGTAAACATCCAAATTTCCATCAATAGATGAAAGTTAAACTGTGAGACATCTGTACCATGGAATAGTACTTGACCATAAAATGGAACAAACTATCAACCCCTGGAACATCCCCGTGGCTCTCAAAGGCATTATGCTGAGTGAAGAAAAGCCAATCTCAAAATGGTTACATACTTTGGGATTCTATTTACATAACTTTCTTTAAATAAAAAAATTTCATAACTGAAGAACACATTGGTGATTGCCAGGGGCTAAAGAAAGTGTGGGTAGTGAGTGGGTATGACTTAATGGAGGATCCTTGTTGTGTTGAAACAATTATGTATCAAGATATGTGGGAGTGATTATTTGAACTAATACAGGTGATAAAATTGCAAAAATAAATGCATGTAAAACTGTTGAAATCTTTAAAAAGTCTGTGGATTGTACCAATGTCAATTTCTTATTTTTATATTATAATATTGTTACAAAAACATTACCATTGGGAAAACAAGGTGAAGTCCACACAGGATTCCTGTGAACTATTTTTGTAACTTCTTGTTGAACTTATAATCAGTTAAAAATAAAAAGATGTTTACAAATAATCTTGGCAAATATACCTATATTAAGAATGTTGCTTTTGTCATGAGTTGCTTCTGGACTCTATTCTGTTCCATTGAGCTGTTTGTCTACCCATGTGTCAACATGACAATATCTTAATATAGCTTTGTGACAAATATTGATATCTGGTAGAGAAAGTCTCCAGTTTTGTTCTACATTTAAAAGACTGTCTTAGCTTTACTTGGAATATCACATTTCCACATAAATGCTCTAATTAATTTCTACCCCTAAAAAAGCTACTTGGAGTTTGATTCGAAGTAAAATTATATGTCATAATTAATATTGGTTTGCAATCTAGAATATTCTGGTACATGATCATTTCATATCTCTCCATTTATTTAAGTCTTTTAAATTTTATTTCAGTGATGTTTTTGCAGTTTTCAGCATATTTTGTATCTTATTGAATTTATTTATACATATTAGATGTTTTGAAGTTATTCATTTGTAGAATATACATAGATATAATAGATTTTTGCTTATTTTCCTTGTATTGTTCAACTTCAGTAATTTCATTTTTTATAGTATTGTTTATGTATTCATTTAAATTCTTAAGTATCCGGTCATGCAATCTGTGAATAATGATAGATCCCAATCCTTATACATTTTGTATGTTTTGTCTTATATATTTACAGCTCATGTATTTTGTTATGCTTCCTAACTTCTTGTACAATGAATAGAAATAACAAGGGCAGATATCTTGTTTCATTCCTAAACTTGAGCGAAAGTTTTAGTATTTCACCATTTGAAAACTTTTTTGTCTGTCTGTTTGTAGATCCTCTTGATCAAATTAAGGGCATTTCTTTTTTTCTATTCCTAGGTTTTTGTCCTTTTTTAATTATTGGTGAATATTCGTCCTTTAATTGTGATAAAGTAACATGATCTTCTGAATTACTAGACTTTGAATTCTGGCTTATTTTAATCACATTCAGATTTATTTGTTCAGTGATGCTAATGTAGGATATCTGCTAAGTGGTATCTGCTAAGTACTGGTAATATGACAATGAACTGTCATAGAGTGAGTATAAATAAGTATTTCTGAAGTATAACTAAAAGGAAATGACTGTTAACATAATAAATACCAAAGAAAATCTCTATCTTATTAAAATAATAAATTTAAGCAAAATTTAATTGATTAAATCATTATAATAATTTTAATACAAATACTTATGCACTATTCAATTTAAATTATTTTATCTTTCAGATTTGGGATAAAGGTTTAGCAAAAGTGGCTCAAACATGGGCGAACCAGTGCAAATTTGAACATAACAGCTGTTTGGATACATCATATGGATGTTATGCAGCTCTTGAATTTATTGGAGAAAATACCTGGTTAGGTGAAATAACGTCATTCACACCAAAATTGGCCATTACTGTGTGGTATAATGAAACGCAATTTTATGATTTCAATAGTCTGTCATGTTCCAAAATTTGTGGCCATTATACACAGGTAAATATTTGACATCTTATTGATTAGTTCTTATTTGTGTATATTTTAATTGCCAAAATGTTGTTTTAGTATTTTTTTTCTGAGTTTCTCTTGAACTGCCAGAAAACTTGGCTTCATTTGAGAGATATTTATACTGGAAACAGAATTCTATGAAGTGAGTTTGCTTTCTCTGAACTTTAAAAATCTTGCTCCACTGTCATCTTACTTGCACTACTTCCAACAAGAAATCTGCTGTAATCCTCGTATTTCTCTGTCGGTAAAGTGCCTTTATTTTTCTGACTGTCTTTAAATTTTTCCTGTTACCCTAGGTCCTGAGCAATTTAATAATATACCAAAGTTTGCTTCATGTTTCTGGCGTGTAGTTCATTGGCCTTTTTGCAGTTGTAAGTGTATCACTTAAATCAAATTTAGAAAAATGTTGGCCATTGTTTCTGGAAATACTTATTTCTCCCACTCTCTCTCTTCCCCTCCCAGTGTCCAGTCACTCATGTAGAAAACCACTTGAAGTTTACCCACAGTGTATTAATGCTCCTGTCTCTTTTTCCTTGATTTTTTTTTCTCTCATTGATTAATTCAAGTACTTTTATTGCTACATATTTAAATTTGCAAATCTATTCTTCTGTAATGTTTAGTCTACTGTTAATCCCAGTTTGTTTTCAATTTTATATCTTAAAGTTTGTATCTTTACAAGTTTGATATTTTTACGTCTTCAATGAATAAACCCGATATGTTTCCTCTTTCATCTAGTTTTTTAAGCATAAGACAGAGTTGTAATAATTAATATTTTTCCTGCTAGCTCTAGTATCTATGTTAGCTCTGTGTTAGTTTCAATTGATTAATTTTTCTGTTTGTTATGAATCAAGTTTTCTTCCCTCATATCATATTGGGTAAATTTTATATTCCATATTCCCAATATTGTACATTTTGCCTTGTTGGGTGCTGGATTTATTTGTATACTATAAATATTCTTGAGCTGTCTTTTTGGGCACAGGTAAGTTACCTGAAATTTATTTGATCCTCTTTGTTCCCACTTTTAAAACATGTTATGTAGAGTAAAAGTAGTGTTTAGTCTAGAGCTGATAATGATCTCTCACTACTGAGGCAAGACTTTTCTGTATATTCTATCTAATGCCTTGAGAATTATGAAACTGTCAAATTTGGAAAGTGGAAATAGGTCCTATTTCTGGCTTTATGTAAACCTTAGTATTATTCCCTCTAGTTCTTGTAAATGGGTCTTTCTCAGCCCTAGACTGGTTTCTACACATGCATGTTTTGATTAGTATTTTGCTGAACAGATGATGAGGACCCTCTGCACATTGCCCTAGTATGTCACTGTACAATTCTCACCTCTTCAGTACTGTGCCATCTAAACTTCTCTGTCCTTTGTCTCCCCCAGATCCTCAGTCAGACTCTCTCAACCATAATCTAGAAGCTGTCTCCAGACAATAAACCAGGACAATTATACAATTTTCATCTTTTTTCCCCAAATCTCAGGGGTATTATGTTGTGTTGCCTAATGTCTTGAAAACAGTTACTTCCTATTATTTTCCCAATTTTTAAAATTATTTCAAGTCCAAGTGTAAATGTCTCTAAAATTTATCTTTTGGCTAAACTTTAATCCCAGATATGATACTGAGACCCTAGGAGAGCCTGTTTAAGCAATAGAAAGGTTCACCATCTTCTCTAAACTTACTCATTTCTTTAAGTTGAATTCCTGTACAGGGTCTTAAAGTCATTCTTATCAGACGTGCAGTGAACAAATAACAGTAACTTCCATGTTCCCTTTATGTTCACTCTTCATTCAACAACAGGATGTTCTAAGTCCAGACAATCTCCAGGATATCAGGAAAGATGTTAGTGAAGAATGTAGTTTGGCTATTCCCCAGAAAATTGAGAGAATGAATCAAGTGTCAGATGTCCTGATAACAAAAGGATGCAATATCCCTAATATGGCATCAAGGCTGAGTCATAGCTTTTATATATCCTTTCTGTTCTCTTTTGCTGTAAAGAAAAAAGAAAGAAAGAAAAATAAAAAGCATGTTCCCAAATGCCCCTTTTTCCCTTAGTACTGCTAGATCAGAAAGGGGAGCTTACTCTTCATTGGCTAGTTTACACACAAGGTTAAATAATTAGGAATGATTATATTCATATAAAATCAACAACTATATCTTGCTTAATGTTCTAAACAAAATAAGAGAAAGTTTTCTTGCATTTACCACCTACTGATATTCATATTAGAGATACATCCAATGTTCATATTAATATTACATTTCTTTAATGAAAGCAGTATGTCATAAACTCACATAGTCAACATTTATTTTCACCATTTCAAGAGCCCTCCAAAAGTCACAATTAAGAGAGAATAGAATTTCATGCTGTAGTTATTCATGAGCCAAATTGTTAAACATTATTTTTTTGAAATACATATTTTAGTTTTATTGTTTATTAATTGTTTAAAACATTCAAAAGGAAAACACTCTTTTAATGATCTCACTTTATCTCATTTCATTAAGTGGGAAACTACCCCAGAATTGATCTGTCACTTACTTAACAAAATCACACAGATGACTGAAAGCGAAACTCATTTTTTTTTTTTTTTTTTTTTTTTTGAGCGAGAGTCTCTCCATGTCACTGGGGCTGGAGTGCAATGGCACAATCTCAGCTCACTGCAACCTCCTCCTCCCGGGTTCAAGCAATTCTCATACTTCAGTCTCCTGAATAGCTGGGATTTCAGGTGTGTGCCATCGCACTTGGATAATTTGTGTTCTATTAGTAGAGACAGGGTTTCACCATGTTGCCCAGGCTGGTCTTGAACCCCTGACTTTATGATCTGTCTGCCTCAACCTCCCAAAACTCATTTTTAAATTCTCAGTTCACTGTGTTTTTCTTGCGCTTTACTGCGTCTCAGGCAAACAAGGCAGTAAAATATATTTTGCAAAACTATTGATTCTGGCTAGAACAAGCCTATGGAAAAAAATTGAATGATACATCAATTTATGAAATAGGTTAGTATGTTTTGCTAATAAAGTAAAATAAATGAGATCAGAAATTTGTGTTGTTAAAATTTATTCTGTGTCTAAATTCCTTGGATTATTTTTCAAATGGAGTAAATCAATATTTTTTCCCTTTTGTGTTTATTTGGAAAATGAAAAAAAAAATTATCCTATCATTGTCAAAAAAAATAGTAAGGTTCCTATCTTCTATAACTAGTTTTCCATAGAAGTCTTCTTCCTTTTGCATAACTTTGCTATTTTTTACAACTAGATAAAAATTAAGATTTACCATCCTTATGGCAGGCATCTTTGAAAATCAACTCAATATGTTTTTAATCCTTACTTGGTGACTTGACAAAGGTAACAATATGAATGATTAAGATTGCAAAATTTGAAATGTAATTATAAATTATGCAGAATTTTTCTGAGAAAAACAAATAAATATGTTATTGTTTCCATTTATAGTCTGATTTTAATATTGTTTGTACTATATACCCATAGATAGAATTAAAGTGTATTTCATAAATAATCTAGAAGAAATTATTTTATATATTATATTATTAATTTGGCTATATATTATATTCTTGTTTTGATTTATGAGAATTACCAGGAAGGAAAAACTAGCTAGGTAGCACTCATGAAAGCAGCCCTAACAAAATAAAAATTTTAAACTAAATACAGAAATTATAAAAAATATGTATCTAATAAATATTTGTGTACATTCTTTTTTGTAGCATGACAAAGATTAGAGCAATTCTCAAAATGCATTGTTTGCATAGAAATATTTTGCATATTTTATCTTGAAATGCCTTTCTTTATAGGTAGTTTGGGCCAATTCAGTTTATCTTGGTTGTGCGGTTGCAGCATGTCCTAACCTTGGGGGAGCTTCATCTGTGATATTTGTATGCAACTACGGACCTGCGTAAGTTATTTTCCCTTAAAAATATCTTAATTGAAATTAATGTTTATGATGGTTGCCAAATAAGAGGATATTCTGCTAGGGAAAAGTGTATTTTTGACAAGTGATGGCTCACTCTACAATGCTAATTCAAATGAGATAGATGAAAATAGAAAATGATGATAGAATATTGCCTTATTTAAAGAAAAACTATAACTGTCATAAAATATTTAAACTTGAGGGAGAAAATGATGGAGGCTGTTAGGTTAAAAAAAAAGACATAATATAAAATACATTGCCACTGTAATACATAAATACTGAAGCACAAAAAGGCAGTCAGATACTTCTCTAATATAATATAAAATACATGGAATAAGAAAATGACTGAGAATGATTGTAAAAGCACATAGTTTTAAGAAAAGAACAACACAACTTTAAGTGTCTTGCTGATAATTGCATATCTAAATAAAAATTTAGCATAAGTTTAATGGGAAATTCCAAAATTGAAATTCTAGAACTCAAATCCCAGTGGATGTCTACCAAGAAGAATATAAAGACAGTTAATAGCCCAGCTCTTCAACAAACATCAATTTAAAAATAAGCAGTAGAAAAGATAAAAACAAAGACAAAGAATAAATACGCAACATTGATGAAAAGGAGCTGAGATATGCCAAAATTACTAAAGAGAGAACAGAAGTGTGTATATATCTCTCTGTATTTTCTTCCATAACCTCTCACTTGGAAGCAAAAACAAGAATGATAAATACAAATTCTCACAGCTTGGGAAAAGCAGTTTTTATAGATATTGGAGAAATTGTAAAACTGCTGGCACATTTACTATCATCTTTTCTTTTAAGTAGAAAATCATAAGATTTGACATGAAAAGAGAGTAATAATAAGGGATGGAGGCTCACGATTTGATGAAAAAGCAGTTAAACATTATATTGCTTTGAATAAATCAGGTTTGGGGGTCCAAACAAATTATGTATGTAACAGATTTCTAAGGATCTTGTGAAAGCATAAGAGGATATTGTTATGTAACCCTTGGCCAACAGATGGGGGGCCAATATACCCTGTCACTTGAAATAAAAGCCAAAAAAAAGCAAAACAGATAAACCACATGAAGAAATGGTTTATAAGACACTGGTCATAATACAACAATGGGCTGTGATCTCTGAAAAATTACAAAACAAGTTAGTCCTATAATTCCCCAGTTTCCTGTCTCAATGAAAGCTTTCAGGTCATAGCACATGAAATTACTAAGACAGAGATTAGCTGACTCCCTGAGTTGAAGAAATTGAGCTAAATGTATAGGAAGAACAATACAGTTAGAGTTCATGGAAAAGAGTACTAGAGAAAAAAGAACTACACAGAGAGAGAACCCTAAAGATCTGCAAAAGGTATTCCTTGAGTATTGATTAGCACATGCATGTGAGGAAACAACTTCAAACCAGGTAAGAAGCATCTGAAAGAATAACAGGACACAGTTCTTTGCACTCATATGGGGAGCAGAACTAAACTGCTCCAGACCCATCTAACAATTCATAACGTAAAACCTGAAAGGATCAAAATGTTCCCATATAACTTGACTGTATCCCATAAAAATTAAAATTAAAAAACCCTCAAGGAGGTTTACAGAAATCATAATGCCTAGCACCTAACACTTACAATGCAATGTCTGGCTTCTAATGAAATATTACCAGCCATGTAAAGAGGGAAAAAAATAAGACATAATAATAAGCTGAATCAACAAGTTGAAACTAATGCAGAACTTACGCAGATGTTACAATTAACAGAGAAAGACATTAAAATGGTTTTTATAACTGTATTCCATATTTTTAAATGTTAAGCAAAGATATGAAAAGTATTAAAAACAGAAGACTACAATGTCTGAGATTTTTTAGAAGTTAAAATTAATGGACATTCCAGAAAAAGAGATTAATGAATTCAAAATCATAACATAAGACATTATCCAAGGCAGTGATTCAGGAGTTCAAGGATGCAGTGAGCCATTATTGCCTTGGCAGCAGAGCAAGACTCTGTCGCTTTAAAAAAAGAAAAGAAAAAAATTATCCAAGATAGAATCCATAGCGGAAAGAAATATCCAAAAAAGATAAAATGTGTATCAGTTAGCTGTGATACAACTATAGTGGGAATTGATTTCCTTAAAGGGGGTGAGATACAGAAAAATATTTAATATTTTTAGGATTTTCTATTTAAAGAATAAAGAAATATTTAAAGAGAGTCCAAAACTTTCCAAGCTTAATGAAAATTTAAGTTCACAGATCCAAGAAGTTTACCAAACCATAATCACAAGAAACATGAGGAAAACTACACCAGGATACCTTATAACCAAAAATTTCAAAACTCATAATAAAGAAAAAATCTTAAAAGTATCCGGAAAACAAAGACATGTTACATACAGTGGAACAAAGATAAAGATGACAGCAGTGGAGCAGTCAAGACGGCCAAATAGAAACAGCTCTAGTCTGCAGCTCCCACTAAGAAGAACAAAAACAGCATGTGAATTCCGAATCTTCAATTGAGGCACCCAGGTTCTCTCATTGGGGCTGACTAGCAGTTGGTGCAACCCATGGAGAGCAAGGTAAAACAGGGTGGAGTGGAGTGAGGGCCCACCTACCTGGAAGCTGAATGGAGCAAAAGGAACTCCCTCCCTGAGCCAAGGGAGGTAGTGAGAGATTGTGCTACCACACCCTGAAAAACATGCTTTTCTCATGAATCGTTGCAACCCATGGATCAGAAGATCCCCTCATGAGTACATGCCACCAAGGCCTTGGTCCCTAGCACAGAGCTGTGCAGACTCACAGCAGCAGCTTTGGTGGGCAGCACCTCAAGCAGGCACTGAGACCTAGGAGTTTTTGCATACCCTGGCTCTAGGAACTCCAGTGAGGCAGGAGATCCATCAACGCTCATGGGAAGGGGGCTGAAGCCAGGAAGCCAAGTGACCTTGCTCAATGGCAGAATGTCCCATTGAACACCACAAGCTAAAACCCACTAGCTTGAAATCCCTGCAGGCCAGCAGGCAGGGCAGGCTGGAGACTGCCTAAGAAGACAGGGTCCTGGGAGGGAGAGATGGCCATTACCACTGTGGCACCAGTTGGCCATTTTCCCCTGCTGTTGGTGCCAGCAAGACTGAGTGGTTTGGACTAGGAGAAATTCCCCACAGCACAGCCCAGCACAGCACAGTCACTGTGAGTTCATGGCCAGACTGCTTCTTTTAAGAGAGACCGTGACCCGTTCCTTCTCACCAAGTAGGGCTTCCCTGAGGGATTTTCAGCATCCACAGCCAGGGGTTTATGGACAGATCTCTGATTTGCCTGAGAGAACCCCTTAGGAGGAGGGGCAGCTGTGGTATCATGGATCAGCAGTCTTAGCCTTTTCTGCTAGCAAGCTTTGAGGAGTTCAGGTAGTCTGGACCAGGGAAATTTCTGCTTATTTAAGTGGGTCACAGATCCTGTTTCTCCTGACTGGGTGAGACCTTCTAACAGGGGTCTTCAGGCACTGCATACAGGTTTATTCCAGCAGGCATCAGGTCAATGCCCCTCTGGGACAGAGTGCCTAGCAGAAGGAGCAGCTGCCATCTTTGCTGTTCTGCAGCCTCCACTGGTGATACCTCCAGGGGTCAGAAGGACCCAGGTGAATAGGGTCTGGAGTAGCCCATAGCAAACCACAGCAGCCCTAGGGAAGACTGCTAAAAGAAAAACAAACAAAGCAAAAACAGCATCAATTTTAAAAGACCACAAAAACCCCATCCAAAGGTCAGCAGACTCAAAGATCAAAGGTAGATAAACCCTTGAAGATGAGAAAGAATCAATGCAAAAATGCTGTAAACTCAAAAAACCAGAGTCCCTCTTCACCTGCAAATGATCACAACACATCTCTAGCAAGGGCACAGACTTGGAATGAGGCTGAGCTGGATGAACTGACAGAAGTAGATTTCAGAAGATGGATAATAATGAACTTCACTGAGCTAAAGGAGTATGTTCTAACATATTGCAAAGAAGGTAAGAACCAGGATAAAACATTACAGGAGTTGTTAACCAAAATAACCAGGTTAGGGTGGAACATAAATGACCTGATGGAGCTGTAAAACACAACACAAGAACTTAACAATGCAAACACAAGTATCAATATCCAAATAGACCAAAAGGCAGAAAGAATATCAGAGCTTGAAGACTCTCTTGCTGAAATAAGGCAGGCATACAAGATTAGAGAACAAAAGAACAAACAAAACCTCTGAGAACTATGGGATTGTGTAAAAAGATTTAACCTATGACTAGTTGGAGGTACCTGAAATAAATGCGGAGGACAAAATCAAGTTGGAAAACACAGTTCAGGAAATCATCCAGAACTTCCTCAACATAGCAAGAAAAGTCAACATTCAAATTCAGGAAATACAGAGAATCCAGTAAGATATTCCATGAGAAGATCAACCCAAGACACGTTATCATCAGATTCTCCAAGGTCAAAATGTTAAGGGCAGAAAGAGAGAGGCCAGGACACCTACAAAGGGAAGTCCCTCAGACTAACAGCAGACCTCTCAGCAGGAACCCTACAAGCCAGAAGAGAATGGGACCAATCTTTAACATTCTTTTATTTTTTAAGATGGAGTCTCCACCTAAGATGGAGTGCAGTTGTGTCATCTTGGCTCACTGCAACCTCCGTCTCCCAGGTTCAAGTGATTCTCCTGCCTCAACTTCCTGAGTAGTTGGGATTACCAGCACCCATCATCACACCTGGCTAATTTTTGCATTTTTAGCAGAGACAGGGTTGTGCCATGTTGGCCAGACTGGTCTGGGACTCTTGACCTCAGATGATCCATCCTCCTTGGCCTCCCAAACGGCTGGGATTATAGGCATGAGCCATCACACCAGGCCCAATATTTAACATTCTTAAAGAAAAAAAATTCATCCTGGAATTTCATATCCAGTCAAACTAAACTTCATAAGCAAAGTAGAAATGAGAACTTTTTCAGACAAGCAAATGCTGAGGGAATTTATAATCACCAAACCTGCCTTGCAAGAGCTCCTGAAGGAAGCACTAAATATGGAAAGGAAAAATTGTTACCAGTCACTACAAAAACAAACCAACAACACTATTATGCAACTACATAAACAAGTCAGCAAAATAATCAGCTAGCATCATGATGACAGGAACAAATTCACATATAACAATATTAACCATAAATGTAAATGGGCTAAAGTCCCCATATAAAAGACACAGAATGGCAAGCTGGATAAAGAGCCAATGTCCATCAGTGTGCTGCATTCAAGAGACTCATCTCACATGCAAAAATACATGCAGACTCAAAGGGATGGAAGAAAATTTACCAAGCAAATAGAAAACAGAAAAGCAGAGGTTGAAATCCTAGTTTCTGACAAAACAAACTTTAAACCACAAAGATCAAAAAACACAAAGAAGGGTATTACATAATGGTAAAGGGTTTGATCCAACAAGAGTTAACTATCCTAAACATATATGCACCCAATACAGGAGCACCCAGATTCATAAAACAAGTTTTTAGAGACCAGCAAAGAGACTTAGACTCCCACACATAATTAGAGTGGGAGATTTTAACACCCCCAACATTGAAACAGAATATTAATAAAGACATCCTAAAGTTGAACTCAGCTCTGAATCAAGTGAATCTGATAGATATCTACAGAACTCTCCACCCCAAAACAGCAGAATATACATTCTTCTCAGCACCATGAGGTACTTACTCTAAAATTGCACATAATTGAAAGTAAATCACTCCTCAGCAAATGCGAAATAATTGAAATCATAACAGTCTCTCAGAACAAAACACAATCAAATTAGAACTCAATATTAAGAAACACTCAAAGCCACAACAACTGCATGGAACTTGAACAACCTGCTTTTGAATGACTCCTGGGTAAAAAAAAAAAAAATGAAATTAAGGAAGAAATCAAGTTTTTTAAAACTAATGAGAATGGTGAGATAACATACCCAAAACACAGCTAAAGCAGTATTAAGAGGGAAATTTATAGTGCTAAACACCCACATCAAAAAGCTAGAAAGATCCCAAATTGACATTCTAACATCATAACTAAAGGAACTAGAGAACCAAGGGCAAACAAATCGCAAAGCTAACAGAAGACAAAACAGCCAAGATCACACAGAAACTAAAAGTGATAAAAGCATGAAAAACCCTTCAAAAAAATCAATAAATCCAGGAGCTGGGTTTTTTTTTTAATAAAACAGTTAGACTGCTAACTAGAATAATAAAGAATAAAAGAGAAGAATCAAACAGGCACAATAAAAAAGTGATAAAGGAGATCTCACCACTGAACCCACAGAAATACAAACAACTATCAGAGAATAATATAAACACTTCTGTGCAAATCAATTCAAAAATCTAGAAGAAATGGATACCTTTCTGAAAACATATGCCCTCCCATGATTGAACCAGGAAGAAGTTGAATCCCTGAATAGACCAATAACAAGTTCTGAAATTAAGGCAGTAATGAATAGCCTACCAACCAATAAAAGCCCAGGACCAGATGGATTTACAGCTAAATTCTACCAGAGGTGCAAAGAGGAGCTGATAGCCTTTCTTCTGAAAACATTCCAAACAATTGAAAAGGAGGGACTGCTCCCTAATTTATTTTATGAGGCCACTATCATATTGATACCAACACTTAGCAGGGAAACAACAACAATGAAAAACCTCAGGCCAATATCCCTGATGAACAATGATGCAAAAATTCTCAATAAAATACTGGCAATCCAAATCCAGCAACACAACAAAAAGGTTATCCACCACAATCAAGTTGGCTTCATCCCCAGGATGCAAGTCTGGTTCTACATATGCAAATCAATAAATGTAATTCATTAGATAATCAGAACTAAAGACAAAAACCACATGATTATCTCAATAGATGCCAAAAAGGCCTTCAATTAAGTTCAACATTCCTTTATGTTAAAAAAAAAACACCTCCTCTCAATAAATTAGGAATTGAAGGGGCATACCAAGACAGAAATGACCTCTCTTGCCATTTCTATTCAACATAGTATTGGAAGTTCTGGTCAGAGCAATCAGGCAAGAGAAAAAAAATAAAGGGTATTCAAATAGGAAGAGAGGAAGTCAATTTGTCTTTGTTTGCAGATGACATGATCTTATATCTAGAAAACCCATTATCTCATCCCAAAAGCTTTTTAAACTGACAAGCAACTTTAGCAGTCTCCGGATACAAAATCAATGTGCTAAAGTCACAAGCATTCCTATACACCAACAACAGACAAGCAGACAGCCAAATCATGAATGAACTCCCATTCACAATTGTTAGAAAAAAAATAAAATACCTAGGAATACAACTAACAACAACAACAAAAAAAAAAGTGAAGGACTTCTTCAAGGAGAACTACAAACCACTGCTTAAGAAAATCAAAGACAGAAACAAATGAAAAAACGTTCTATGTTCATGGAGAGTAAAAATCAATATCATGAAAATGGTCATACTGCCCAAAGTAATTTATAGATTCAATGTGCCCACCATCAAGGTACCATTGACTTTCTTCACAGAATTAGAAAAACTACTTTAGATTTCATATGGAACAAAAAAGTGCCTGTATAGTCAAGAAAATCCTAAGCAAAAAAGAATAAAGCTGGAGGCATCACACTACCTGACTTCAAGCTATACTACAAGGCTACAGTAACCAAAACAGCATGATACTTGTACAAAAACACATACATAGACCAATGGAACAGAATACAGAACTCAGAAATAAGACTGCATATCTACAATCATCTATCTTTGATAAACTTGACAAAAACAAGCAATGAAGGAAGGACTCCCTATTTACTACATGATGCTGGGAGAACAGGCTAGCAATATGCAGAAAACTGAAATTGGACCAATTTCTTAGACCTTATACAAACATTAGCTCAAGATAAATTAAAGGCTTAAATGTAAAGCCCAAAACTATAAAAACCCTAGAAGAAAATCTAGGTAATACCATTCAAGACGTAGGCATGGGCAACCATTTCATGACAAAAAACATCAAAAGCAATTGCAAAAAAAGCAAAACTGGACAAACAGGATCTAATTAAACTAAAGAGCTTCTGCACAGCAAAAGAAACTATCATCAGAGTGAACAAGCAACCTACAGAGTGGGAGAAAATTTTAGCAATCTTATCCATCTGACAAAGGTCTAATATCCAGAATCTACAAGGAACTTAAATAAATTTACAAAAAAATTCATAAGTGGGCAAAGAACATGAACAGAAACTTCTCAAAATAAGACATTTCTGCAGCCAACAAATATAGGCATAGAAGTGCAACATCACTGGTCATTAGAGAAATGCAAATCAAAACTACAATTAGATACCATTCCATGCCAGTCAGAATGGTGATTATTAAAAAGCCCAGAAACAGATGCTGGTGAGGTTGTGATGAAATCAGAATGTTTTACACTATTGGTGGAATTGTAAACTCCATAGTAATCCAAACATTGTGGAAGACAGTGTGGTAATTCCTCAAAAATCTAGAACCAGAAATACCATTTGAGTCAGTAATTTCATTACTAGCTGTATACCCAAAGGAATATAAATCATTCAGTTACAAAGATATGTGCACACATATGTTCAGTGTGGCGTAATTTACAATAGCAAGGATGTGGAATCAACCCAAATGCCCATAAAAGAGAATGTGGTACATATATACCATGGAATGAGATCACGTCATTTGCAGGGACATGAATAGAGATGAAAGTCATTATTCTCAGCAAACTAATGCAGAAACAGAAAACAAAACATCTCATGTTCTCACTTATAAATGGGAACTGAACAATGGGAACACATAGCCACACAAAGGGTAACAACACACACAGGAGCCTGTTGTGGGTGGAGTGCGGAGAGGAAGAGCATGAGCAAAAATACCCAATGTGTGCTGGGCTTAATACCTGGGTAATGGGTTGATCTGTGCAGCAAACCACAATAGCACACGTTTACCTATGTAACAAACATGCCCATCCTTCATTTGTATGGAACTTAAAAATAAAATAAAATACTCAGCCCAAAATCTCCTTAAACTGATAAGCAACTTCAGCAAAGTCTCAGGATATAAAATCAATGTGCGGAAATCACAAACATTCCCATACATCAGTAACAGACAAAGAGTCAAATCAAGAGCGGACTCCCATTCACAAATGCTACAAAGAGCATAAAATACCTAGGAATACAACTAACAAAGGATATAAAGGACCTCTTTAAGGAGAACTACAAACCACTGCTCCAGGAAATAAGAGAGGACACAAACAGATGGAAAAACATTCCATGCTCATGGTTAGGAAGAATCAATATTGTGAAAATAGCTACACTGCCCAAAGTAATTTATAGATTCAATGCTATTCCCATCAAGCTACCACTGGCCTTCTTCACAGAACTGGAAAAAAACCACTTTAAACTTCATGTGGAACCAAAAGATGGCCTGCATAGCCAAGACAATCCTAAGCAAAAAGAGCAAAGCTGGAAGCATCACACTACCTGACTTCAAACTATACTACAAGGCTACGTAATCAAAAGAGCATGGTACTGGTACCAAAACAGAAATATAGACCAATGGAACAGAATAGAGGCCTTAGAGGCAATGTCACACATCTACAACTATCTGATCTTTGACAAACCTGACAAAAACAAGCAATGGGGAAAAGATTCCCTGTTTAATAAATGGTGTTGGGAAAACTGGCTAGCTGTCCACAGAAAGCTGGAACTTGACCCCTTCCTTACACCTTACACTAAAATTAACTCCAGGTGGATTAAAGATTTAAACATAAGACCTAACACCATAAAAAAAACCCTAGAAGAAAACCTAGGCAAAACCATTCAGAACAAAGGCATAGGCAAGGACTTCATGACTAAAACACCAAAAGCATTGGCAACAAAAGCCAAAATAGACAAATGGGATCTAATTAATCTTAAGAGTTTCTGCACAGCAAAAGAAACAATCATTAGAGTGAACTGGCAACCAACTGAATGGGAAAAAATTTTGCAATCTACCGATCTGACAAAGGGCTAATATCCAGAATCTACAAAAAACTAAAGTAGATTTACAAGAAAGAAACAAACCCATTCGAAAATGGGCAAAGGATATGAACAGACACTTTTCAAAAGAAGACATAGATTAGCCCAAGAAACATATGAAAAAATGCTCATCATCACTGGTCATAAGAAAAATGCAAATCAAAACCACATTGAGATGCCATCTCATGGCGATCATTAAAAAATCTGAAGACAACAGATGCTGGAGAGGATGTGGAGAAACAGGAACACTTTTACACTATTGGAGTGTAAATTAGTTCAACCATTGTGGAAGACAGTGTGGTGATTCTTCAAGGATATAGAAATAGAAATTCCATTTGACCTAGTCATCCCATTACTGGGTATATACCCAAAGGATTATAAATCATTCTATTATAAAGACACATGTACACGCATGTTCATTGTGGCACTGTTTACAATAGCAAAGACCTGGAATCAACCCAAATGCCCATCAATGATAGTTTGGACAAAGAAAATGTGGCACATATATACCATGGAATACTATGCAGCCATAAAAAATGATGAGTTCTTGTCCTTTGAAGAGCCATGGGTGAATCTGGAAACCATCATTCTCAGCAAACTGACACAAGAACTGAAAACCAAACATCACATATTCTCACTCATAGGCAGGTGTTGAACAATGAGAACACATGGGCACAGGGAGGAGAACATCATACACTGGGGTATGTTGGGGGTGGGTGGCTAAGGGAGGGACAGCAGGGGTGGGGAGGTTGGAGAAGGATAACACTGGGAGGAATGTCTGATGTAAGTGATGGAGGGATGGAGACAGCAAACCACCATGGCATGTGTATACCTATGCAACAATCCTGCAAGATCTGCACATGTACCCCAGAACTTAAAGTACAATTTAAAAGGGGGTGTATGCATGTATGTGTATATACATATATATATATATAATCGTTTTAAAAAAGAAAAAGAGAAGAGATGACAGCAGTTTTTCACTGGACATAATTCAAGAGAGAAGACAGCAATATCTTTAAAAACAAAAGCAAAATAAAACTGTCATCTGAAAATTTTATACACAGAAAGTCTTTTAAAAATAAAGGTTAAATGTGTTTATACTGGAGATGATAACTTTGTGGATAAATATATAAGGTTTTTTTCTTATTTTTTATTTCTCTTTCAAAGATAATTATTTAGTCAAAATAAATCTTTTGTGAGTGATATAATATATGTAAAATTAAACCACCCAAGTTCTTTAAATTCATGTGAATTGAAATAATCTAACTTGACTGTGATAAAGATTCACACTATAAATTCTAAAATAACCACTAAAATTAAGCAAAACAAAGAGTAATCACAAATATGCCAGCAAAGCAGGTAAAATGGAATTTTAAAAAGATATTTAATTAACCCAAAGAAAAGCAAGAAGAAAGGAAAAGGGAAATAGAGAACAGATGAAACAAATATAATAAATAAGATGCTAGTCTCAAACCTAACTATCAGTAATTATGTTAAATTTAAATGGTATAAATGCCCTGAATTAAAAAACAGAGATTGCACAATTGGCTAAGAAATTGAAAAACAGATTTATGCTGCCTACGATAAACTTTAGGATTTTCTTTTTACTTTGAATATAAAAAAAAACACAAATAGACTAGAAGAAAAAGAATGGAAAAAAGTTTACCATGCTAACATTAGTCAAAGAAAGCTACAGTGCTGGGCACAGTGGCTGATACCTACAATCCCAACTGCTCAAGCAGTTAATGTTGGAGGATCATTTGAGGAAAGAATTTCAAGACCATCCTGAGCAACATAGTGAGACTGCATCTTTAGAAAAATAAAAATAAAATATTACTTTGGCATGGTAGCACAAGCCTATAGTTTCAGCTACTCAGGAGGCTGAGGTGGTAATATAAGCAGAGCCTAGAATTTTAAAGCTGTAGTGAACTATAATTTCACCACTGCATTCCAGCCTGGGAAACAGAGTGAGACTCCATCTCAAATAAAAAGATAGATAGATAGATAGATAGATAGATAGATAGATAGATAGATAGATAGATAGATAGATAAATGCAGCACTGTTTACATTAATATCAGAAAATATAGATTTCAGAGCAAAGAATATCATCAGAGATAAAGGTTATTTTGCAATGATAATTGGGTTAATTAAGAGAACATAAGAGTCCTAAATATTAAGCAGCTAAAAACATAGATTAAAATTATGTGAAGCAAAAAGCAATATTACTGTAAGGAGAATTAGATAAATCCATAATTAACATTAGGTATTTCAATTATACCATCTGATAAAAGGAAAAACAAGTAGATGGAAAATAAGTAGGGTTATAAAGTTGAACACTCTCAAGAAACTTTGCCTGATGGACATTGGATACCACCCCAAACTGAGAAAAACATATTTTTTCAAGCATACATGGAATATTTAATAATAAAGACTATACTCTAGGTCATAAAACAGGTCTTGATGCATTTTAATGAATTAAAATAATACAAAGTATGTTGTCTGAAGATAGTAAAATTAAATTACAAATTAACAGAAAATCCCTGAAAATGCCCAATGTCCAACATTTGAATAACACACTTCTAAATAACTCATGAATCAAAGAATAACTCAAAAAAGAAGTTAGAAAGTATGTTGAACTGAATGAAAATACAATCAGAACATACAGAATGCTATTAAAAGAGTAACTATGAGAAAATTTATGCCACTAAAGGCCCACAATAGAAAAAAGAACTGTCTCCAGTCAATGACCTTGCCTTCCACCTAAGAAACTAGGGGTAAAAAAAAAAGCAAGTTAAATCCAAAGTTTAAAAAAAACGAAATAATAAAAATGGAAGCATACATAAATAAAATAACAAACCGAAAAGCAGTTAAAAATCAATGAAAATTAAAGATTAACATTTTATTAATAAAATTAATAAAATCCAAGCCATACTGATGAGATAAAAGATAAAAATAATATAAGAACTTAAAGAGGTGACAGCAATATAGATTTTACATATATTAAAAGTAAAATAAAATATTAATAACATTCATGCCAATAAATTTTACAACTTGGATGAAATGTAAGCATTTTTCAAAAGACAAAAATTACACAGGAGAAATAAAGAGAAAAGACCAAGAAAAAAGAACAATATCGCTCACAAACATAGACATAAAAAAGCTAAACAAAATTTAGCTTTGAATCCAACACTATTTTTTGAGACAGAGTTTCACTCTTTGTTGCCTAGGGTGGCATGCAATGCTGCAATCTCGGCTCACTGCAACCATCACCTCTCCTACCTTATCCTCCCAAGTAGCTGGAATCACAGGTGCCCGCCACCGAGCCCAGCTAATTTTTGTATTGTTACTAGAGATGGGGTTTCATCATGTGGATCAGGCTGGTCACAAATTCCTCACCTCAGATGATCCACCTGCCTTGGCCTCCCAAAGTGCTGGGATTACAGGCATGAACCACTGCACCCGGCTCAAATTCAACAATATTTTAAAAACAAAACATACTTCATTTAAGAGGGATATAATCTAGGAATGCAGGTCTCATTTAACATTCTAAAATAAATCAGTTAATCAACCTGAAAGTAAGAATTATATGATTCTCTCAATAGATTCAGAAAAAGCCAAACATTTACTCCTGATGAAGGCTCCCAGAAAGCTAAAAATAGAAAGGAATGTTATAAATCCAATAAAGAACATCTATGAAAAATTGACAGCTAACACTATTCCTAATAAAAAATAAATGTATGTAACACACCAGAGAGTAAATATGTTAGACTTTTCATATACATAATAATGTACATATTAGCTTACAGACTGCATAAAAAAACAGAAAAATAGAATAAAAACACATAAAAACAGACCACAGGACAGATTTGGCCTCTGGGTCATACTGTGCTGACTGTTATTTTATAGAAATTTTACTGAAATCTACTAAAATTCATCTAAAACTAGTAAGTTTAGCAATCTTTTAGGATGTACAATAAGTATACAAAAATTAATTACATGTCTTATACTAACATCAGAAATTGAATGAAAATAACATTTATAATAGCATCAAAAACATAAATTATCTTGAAATAGATCTAGCAGAAGAAAGAGATCTGTACACTGAAAACTATATAATATCACTAGAGAAACTAACAAAGACACAAATAATTAGAAAGATATACGTTGTTTTTAGAAGACTCAGTATTGCTAAGATGCCTTTTTTTTTTCTGAATTGATCTATGGATTCAATACAAACCCAATCAAAATTCTACCAGGATTTTATTGTGTAAATTGACAAATTGATCAGAAAATTCATATGGAAGTACAAAAACTTTGAATAACCAAACAACTTGAAATAGAATAAATTTAAAGGACTTATACTATCACTTTCAAGTGCTAATAATATGGTTTTCAAAAGTTATTAAAATTGAAAAATAATCCCAACATTGTGGTATTTGCATAGTCAGACAAGTAGATTAGTGGAACAGAATACAGAGATCATAAATAGATCCACACATGGTTGACCACATATTTTCAACCAATTTTCCAGAAATGCACAAAGGTATTGCAGTAGAAAAAAATTTGTTCAATGAATAATGCTGGAACAATTAGTCATTCATAAAGTAACTTGGTTCTATACAACATACAAAAATTAACTCAAAATAAATAATTAATGAATTTGTTCATTTTCACACTACTATAAAGAAATACCCAAGACTGGGTAATTTATAAAGAAAAGAGATTTAATTGACTACAGTTCCACATAGCTAGGGAGGCCTGAGGTAATTTACAATCATGGCATAAGGCAAAGGAGGAAGCAAGCACCTTCTTCACAGCACAGCAGCAAGAGAAAGAAAAGAAAAGGAGGAAATTCCAAACATTTTTAAAACCATCAGATCTCATGAGAACTCACTCACTATCATGAGAACAGCATGAGGGAAACTGCCCTCATGATCCACTCATCTCTCTCTCTCATCAAGTGGGGATTATAGTTCCCTCCCTCAATACATAAGAATTATATTTAGAGACAAGGTTTGGGTGGGGACACAGAGCCAAACCCTATCATTCTGCCACAGCGCCTCCCAAATCTCATGTCTTTTTACATTTCAAAACCAATTATGCCTTTCCAACAACTCATTTCAGCGTTAACTCAAAAATCCATAGTTCAAAGTCTCATCTGAGAAAAGTCAAGTCCCTTCTGCCTATGAGCCTGTAAAATCAAAAACAAGTTAGTTCCTTCCTAGATACAATGAGGGTACAGGCATTGAGTAAATGCTCCCATTCAAAATGAGAGAAATTGGCCAAAACGAAGAGGTCCCACCCAAGTCCAAAATCCAGTGGGGCAGTCATTAAATCTGATATTGAGAACTGTGGCTTTTCCAGCTGCATGGTGCAAGCTGTCCATGGATCTATCATTCTGAGTCTGAAGGATGGTGGCCCTGTTCTCACAGCTTCACTAGGCAGTGCCCCAGTGAGGACTCTGTGTGGGGGCTCCAACCCCACCTTTCCTTTCCACACTGTGCTGGCAGAGGTTCTCCATGAGAGCTCTGCCCATGCGAAAGACTTCTGCCTAGACATCTAGGCATTTCCATACATCCTCTGAAATCTAGGTGGAGGTTTCCAATCTTCAATTCTTGCTTCTGTGCACCCACAGGCCCAACACTGTTGCAGTTTTTCTGCCCCTTAGCTCAGATAGGTCTGAGTTCTTGTCTCACAATCAGGAAGAATTTAGTATCTGAACACTGAAGAGTGAGTGGAGTAGAATTTACTAAAGAAAAGAAAAGCTCTCAACAAAGAGGGGACATGGCAGGAATGGGATGGTTTCCCTATCTAAAGGCTGGAAAGTACCCCTTGTGGCCAGGTCTGAGGGCTCTTTATGGACTCAGAATGAAGAGTGTGTGCTGATTGATCTGAGAGTATGCAAAAAAAGAAGTTAAAGTGAAGACACCACTCAAAGTTGGGCACAACGGTGTAGAAAACTAATTAGGAAAGGGTAGACATATGTAAAATAGGTGAAGAGTGGGTATCAATCAGAGGAAAGTGCACCAAACAAGAAGACAAGTTCTCAATCCAGTCCAAGGATTTAATTTGTAGCTTGGCTTTCAGATTTTAAACAGTCTTTGGTTTGGAGGTATGGTTTCACCAGGGACACACTCCTATCTGCCTAGACATTTGGCTACCTCCTGCTACTCTCAACACCACATAGAATTCACCAAGGCTTGGGGCTTGCACCCTCTAAAGCAACAGCCCAAGCTGTACCTCAGCCTGTTTTAGGCTGGAGCAGCTGGAACACAGAGCACCAGGTCCCAAGATTTCACACAGCAGCAGGGTTCTGGGCCAAGCCAAAGAAACCAGTTTTTCCTCCTAGGCCTCCTGGTCTGTCATATGTCAGCAAGATCTCTGACATACCCTGAAGACATATTCCCTAGTTTCTTGGTCATTAACATTTAGCTCCTCATTAATTACCCAAATTTCTGTAGCCAGCTTGAATTTCTCCCAAGAAAATGAGTTTCTCTTTTCTACTGCATCATCAGGCTGCAAATTTTCCAAATTTTTATCCCCTACTTCCCTTTTAAGCATAAGTTCCAATTTCAGATTATCTTGAATGACCTTTGTTCCAGTTCTGAAGAAGTTTCCCATCTCTATCTGAGACCACCTCAGCCTGTACATCATTGTTCACATCATTATCAGCATTTTGGTCAAAACCATTCAACATGTCTCTAGGAAGTTCCCAACTTTCCCACATCTTCCTATCATTTTCTGAACCCTCTAGACTGTTTCAACCTCTGCCTGTTACCCAGTTCCTAAACTGCTTCTACATTTTTAGGTTATCTTAATTGCATCCCACTTACCCCAATACGAATTACCGGTATTAGTTCATTTCACACTGCTATAAATACCTGAGACTGGGTAATTTATAAAGGAAATAGATTTAATTGACTCACAGTTTCATGTGGCTGGGGAGGCTTCAGGAAACTTATAATCATGACAGAAAGGGAAGGGGATTCCAGGAACTTTCTTACAGTGCAGCAGGGAAGAGAAAAGGAGGAACTTCTAAACACTTTTAAAACCATTAGATCTCATGAGAACTCACTATCATGAGAACAGCATGAGGCAAACTGCCCCCATAATCCAATCACCTCCCTCCCTTAACATGCAGAGATTACAGGTTCCTCTCTCAACACATGGGAATTAAAATTCAAGATGAAATTTGGGTGGGGACATAGAGCCAAACCATATCAATAGACCTAAATGTACCATCTAAAACTATAAAAATTTTAGAAGAAAAGATTAACAAAAACCTTTATGGCCTTTGGATAGCCAAAGATTTTTAAATTACCACACCAAAACTATGATGTATAAATTAAATGTCATTAAAATTAAAAATAACTACTATTCAAAGGCACTGTTAAGAAAATGAAAAGTCAAGCTACAGACTGGAAGAAAGTCTTTAAACAACAATAACAACAACATATATCACATAATGGAAGTACCCTCGAATATAGGAAGAAATCTCACAACTCAATATTAAAAAATTTAAAACTCAATTTCAATTTTTTAAAGAAATACAAAGAAAATATGTAGGTAACAAATACACACATAAAAATGCTCAACATCATTAGTTATTTAAAGAAAAACAAATTAAGGTCACAATAAATACCACTACACCACTATAAGAATGACCAGTCATTGGCCATGCCAAATGCTGGGGACAAAGTGAAGGCCATGGTATTCTCACACACTGTTAGATCTGTGTCCCTATAATGACATACATATGAATGTTTTGAATATTCATAGCAACCCTATGGGCAGTGGCCAAAAACTTGAGCAAACCAAATGCCCATCAACAAAAGAATATATAACTAAATTGTGGTGTATTCTTTAATGGAATACTACTCATGTTATTAGGTTTTTATTTGCATACCCTAAGTAACAGTTTTTTAAGTCTTTCGCAGACAGAAGAAAAGAAAGAAGCTATGAAAAATGTATGACTTATACTATTAAAAATCAGGCATAATAGCTGTCAAGTCTTACATCATCAAATAAAACTAGATAAGAGGGGACTTAGAAAGATGGCGCTGTAGGACCAACTCAGGATTACAGCTCCCAGTCAATCTGCAGAGGGTAAGTGGACGCCGCATTTCCATACGGATCTTTATTGACGACAGACTAGGAGATTCCCAGGTGTAAGAGCCCCATGGGCCGTGCGGCAGTTTGGGCTGAGACAGCTGTTTGGGCTGGCGCAGCTGTTTGGGCCAGCATGGCTGTTTGGGCCGAGGCCACAGCGCAGCAACACTCCGTACAAAATACGCTGGTTTGGTTGCCCTGTTAAACCGGCAATTGGAGATTTCGGAAGGCAGATTAGCACACTCATCTGATTAAAAGAGACTTAAACAGAAAGCTAGCCCAGGAGATTCCCAGGCAGCAATGTGGTTTGAGCTGGCATAGTGGGTCGCTGCACGGGAAATAACACAGATCTTGGCGCCTGTGCAGCAGGTGACTGGAACACCTGGGAGAGAGTCAACTGCTCAACTTAAAAAAAAAAAAAAGGGCTATGAGGCAGGGAGCCAGGTGATCAGGCTCAGTGGGTCCCACCCCCACAAATACAAACAAAACAGCAATTGGAAATGCTCGGGGTTGAGAGTTTCACGGTAAGCACAGGACTACAGGGAATTATACATGGCAACAGGGCAGAGCTCACGGCAGCTCAGCATAGCCACTGCAGGAAAGCAGTGATTAGAGTGCCCCCTTGCTGGGCAGGACAGTGCAATGGATACTCATAAATGGAGCCCTAAATCCCCGGGTCAGAGAACCTGAGGGAAAAAAAAAAGGGCTTTATGAGTTCTGCTGCAGCAGACTTATATGATTCATTCTAGCAGCCCTGAATGAACAACGGAGCTCACAGCTCAGCACTTGAGCTCCTATAAAGTACAGACAGTCTCCTCAAGCAGCTCCCTGACCCCCGTATAGCCAAAGAGTCACCTCACGAAGGACTGATCAGACTGACATTTGGTGGGCATCTTTTAGGGACAAAGATAGCAGAAGAGGAATCTGGTAGCAACCCTCACGGTTCTGCAGCTGCTACAGGAGTTCCCCAGGCAAGCAGGGCCTGGAGTGGACCTCAGCAGTCCTACAGCAGTGGGGCCAGACTGTTAGAAGTTAAACTAAGAAACAGAAATACTTCATCATCAACAATTCGGACGTCCACTCAGAGACCCAATCAGAAAATCAGCAACCATTGACAAAAGGTGGATAAATCCACAAACATGGGAGGAAACCAGTGCAAAAAGGAGGAAAACACCCAAAACCAGAACACCTCGCCTCCTACAAAGGACCAAAACTCCTCACCAGCAAGGGAACAAAGCTGGACGGAGAATGACTGTGATGAAATGATGGAATCAGACTTCAGAAGGTGGGTAATGAGAAAATTCCGAGAGCTAAAAAACATGTTCTAAATCTATGCAAAAAAACTAAGAACCTTGAAAAAAGATTTGAAAAAAGATTTGACAAAATGTTAACAAGAATGGACAACTTAGAAAGGAATATGAGTGAATTGAAGGAGCTGAAAAACACAACAGAAGAACTTGGCGAAGCATGCACAAATTTCAACAGCCAAATTGACCAAGCAGAAGAAAGGATATCAAAAGTTGAAGATAAACTCAATGAAATAAAACAAGAAGCAAAGATTAGAGAAAAAAGCACAGAAAGGAATGAACAAAGTCTCCAAGAAATGTGGGACTATGTGAAGAGACCTAACCTACGTTTGATAGGTGTACCTGAATGTGATGAAGAGAATGAATCCAAGCTGGAAAACACTCTTCAGGAAATTATACAGAAAAATTTCCCCAGCCTAGCAAGGCAGGCCAATATTCAAGTCCTGGAAATACAGAGAACACCACAAAGATATTCCTCAAGAAGAGCAACACCAAGGCACGTAATCTTCAGATTCACCAGGGTTGAAATGAAGGAGGAAATGCTAAGGGCAGTCAGAGAGAAAGGTCAGGTCACCCACAAAGGGAAGCCCATCAGACTCACAGCAGATCTCTTGGCAGAAACCCTACAAGCCAGAAGAGAGTGGGGGCCAATATTCAACATCCTTAAAGAAAAGAACTTTCAACCCAGAATTTCATATCAAGCCAAACTGAACTTCATAAGTGAAGGAAAAAAAATCCTTTGCAAACAAGCAGATTTTTTCACCACCAGGACTGCTTTACAAGAGCTCCTGAAAGAGGCACTACACACAGAAAGGAACAACCAGTACCACCCATTCCAAAATCACACTAAATGCTAAAGAGCATCAACAAAATGAAGAATATGCATCAACTAACGGGCAAAACAGCCAGCTAGCATTAAAATGGCAGTATTAAATTTACACATAACAATATTAACCCTAAATGTAAATGGGCTAAATGCACCAATCAAAAGACACAGACTGGCAAATTGGATAAAAAGCAAAAACCCATTGGTGTGCTGTATCCAGGAAACCCATCTCACAGGCAAGGATACACAAAGGCTCAAAATAAAGGGAAGGAGGAAGATTGACCAAGCAAATGGAGAGCAAAAAAAAAAAAAAACAGGAGTCGCAATTCTTGTCTCTGAAAAAATAGATTTTAAAGCAACAAAGATCAAAAGAGACAAAGAAGGACATTACATAATAGTAAAAGGATCGATACAACAAGAAGAGCTAATGATCCTAAATATATATGGACCCAATACAGAAGCAACCAGATATATAAGGCAAGTTCTTAATGACTTACAAAGAGACTTAGACTCCCACACAATAATAGTGGGAGACTTTAACACTCCACTGTCAATATTAGACAGATCAACCAGACAGAAAATTAACAAGAAAATTAACAAGTCCTGAGTTCAGGACTTGAACTCAGACCTGGAACAAGCAAACCTGATAGACATTTACAGAACTCTCCACCCCAAATCCATAGGATATACATTCTTCTCAGCACTACATCACGCCTACTCTAAAACTGACCACATAATTGGAAGTAAAGCACTCCTCAGCAAATGCAAAAGAATGGAAATCATAACAAACAGTCTCTCAGACCACAGTGCAATCAAGTTACAACTCAGAATTCAGAAACTAACTCAGAACCGCACTGCTTCATGGAAACTGAACAACTGGCTCTTGAATGTTGACTGGATAAACAATGAAATGAAGGCAGAAATAAAGAAGTTCTTCGAAACCGATGAGAATGAAGACACAACATGCCAGAATCTCTGGGACACATTTAAAGCAGTCTCTAGAGGAAAATATATAGCAATAAGTGCCCACATGAGAAGAATGGAGAGATCCAAAATTGACACCCTATTGTCAAAATTGAAAGAGCTAGAGGAGCAAGATCAAAAAAACTCAAAACCTAGCAGAAGACAAGAAATAACTAAGA
>CAUYOR010007743.1:0-12979 GCA_963573925.1 Callimico goeldii | reverse complement strand
CTACTAAAAATACAAAAAATCAGCTGGGCATGGTGGCGCGTGCCTGTAATCCCAGCTACTCAGGAGGCTGAGGCAGGAGAATTGCCTGAACCCAGGAGGCGGAGGTTGCGGTGAGCTGAGATCACGCCATTGCACTCCAGCCTGGGTAACGAGTGAAACTCCGTCTCAAAACACACACACACACACACACACACACACACACACACACACACACACACACACACACACACACACAACCTCTATATCTGAACCTGATTTTAGTGATGACATTTTAGACTTAGAGTAAATTTTGTAATCGCTTAGCACTCTTGGGAACTTTTGGAAATTGGGGGGAACATGTTTTGTGTGTGGAAGTAGTGTGGACATTTTGAAGTCAAAGTACAGACTTTGGTAGGTAGCTTCGGTGATGTCTCCCAATATTCTTGCTTCCTGGTGTTCCTGGATTCACGTAAATTTCACTCCTGAAGTAACTCGCTGCTAACCAATAGAATATCTCAGAGCTGAGGAAATACTATGTTCAGGATTAGTTTTACAAAAGACTTGAACTTTTCTTTGTATACGCTTTGCAATTTTTGAAATATTTTTCAGGTTTTGCATGTTACTAAAAATCATAATTATTTTTAAGAAAAATAATTTTTGTAGTTAATTAAAACAAGTTTAATTAAACTTAATTAAAATAAGTTAATTAAAATAAGTTTTGTAGTTACCTAAATATCAGTTAGGGATTTATTGTATATAAAACCTACCCTATCATTTTTATCTTATCTAAATGAAACAGCAAACAGCTTGACAGCTAAGATAGACAATTTTTAGTGTAAGAAATTCAAATGGGAGAATAATCGAGAACAGTGAACACCTTGGTTCAGTAACTTGACAGTAAGTGTTTTTGGAGTCAGTAAATCAAATTTGTGGTCATTTTTGTGTCTTCTGTTTGTATCAAGAAAAGACATTTTAATGTGTTAAATTCTCGATAAAGTTTTAATTGGTAGATGGCAGAGATTTTGTGTTCTCGTGATAGTTTATATATAATGTGAAACAATCACCTGCATTTTGCCTCGTAAGTTTATTAACCATTTGTTTGCATCATAGTAAAATTATTAAATCTGATGTAAAGATAACTGTGTGATATTTTTTTCTTCTTACACATGTAACATACAAGAATTAGATGGTTGCCAGCTATGGTTTGAATGTGTCCTCCAAAAGGGATGTGTTGGAAACTGAATCTCCAATGTAATAGTCTTGGGAGGTGGGGCCTATGAGAGGTAATTAGGTCAGGAAGATGGAGTGGAGGACTTAATGACTTAATAATGTTATCAAACAAATGCCCTGTTTATAAAGGAAGAGTTTGACTTTTTATTTGTTTGTTTTTGAGAAGGAGTTTCACTGTTACCCAGGCTGGAGTGCAGTGGCATAATCTTGGCTCACTGCAACCTCCGCCTCCCAGGTTCAAGCGATTCTCCTGCCTCAGCCTCCTGAGTAGCTGGGTTTACTGACATGCTCTACCATACCCAGTCAATTTTGTATTTTTAGTAGAGATGCGGTTTCTCCATGTTGGTCAGGCTGGTCTCATACTCCCAGCCTCAAGTGATCTGCCTGCCTGGGCCTCCCAAAGTGCTGGGATTACAGGTGTGAGCCACAAACTCTGCCCGGCAGAGTTTGACATTTTTTGGTTGCCTCTCTCACGTTCTCTCTGCCCTTGTACTCTCCACCACAGGATAACACAGGAAGAAGGCCCTGGCAAGATGCTGGTCCCTGATTTTGAATTTCCCAGCCTCCAGAAACATAAGCCAATAAATTTCTTATCATTACAGATTACTCCATCTCAGGTATTGTGCTGTTGCAGCACAAACAGACTAAGATGTCTCCTGTTATTTATTTCATTGTAAAAACATAAATACATATATGTGCCAGGTATCCGTGATGAACAGGAGAGTTTCCACTCACATGATATTTTTATTCTAATAAAAGAAAGATAAATAAGCCACCAAGCATGTGTCAGTGTGGTAAATATTATGATAGATATGTGCATAGAGATGCTGATGGAGAAAACAAAGAGGCATCTATGTGAGCCTATGAGATGAGAGCCCTGGGAAGCTTTGCAGAAGCAGCTGACCCGAACTAAGATTTTCTGTCTCCTCACATGATTAGTACAATTTCAAATCTGACTTTCATTTTGTCTGTAATTTTATTCTGATCTCCTCTCTGATATTTTGCTTTTTTCTTCTTCTTTTTTTTCTTTTTAAGCTATCTGATTTTGCCGGCAGCACATCCTGAAAAGACCAGCCATCTCTGCAGTGGGGAAAGGAGGTTGGTGATGCTAAGCCATAAAATAGAAGAGGAGTGTTGGAGAGGGGAAAAGAAAAGGAGCTGTGCCAAAGCATCTAAAAGAATGTCAGAGTTGGCATGGGAGGATTTACAGGAGCAGCACAGCAGGACACACTCACAGTGGACCGGAGCAGATGGTGGAAAGGAGAAGATGAAATATCTATGTGTATATAGATATATTCACACATATATTTAAAAGCCATGGAGAACAGCCCAATAAGATTGAGTAGGCTGACAATTACCATACCATATTATCTATTATTTTTAGTTTTCAGATTCCTTTTTATTTCACTCAGGGAGTGCTCCTAAGAATACCACATATTTGAAAAGTGGGATTTAGGGAAGAGTGGGTGAGTTTGGGAGAGATCAGAGTGACTCAGTGGAAAATGAGCACAGATGCTATGGCACACTGCCATCCTATCTTCCTAGGAGTGCACACAGACTGCCTAATGAAATTTTCTTGGGGGCTTGCAGTTGCTCCAGAGCTCAGCCCTGTGGACTCTACAGTAGGGCACCTCAACTGCTCTCCAAGCAGTCTCTATCTCTGGGCACAAGAACAATCCCTGCTAGTGTTGTGACATCTATGGAAATCTTCACTGGTTTCTGTGAACTTCAGTATCAACAGAAGTATTTCATGATCTTTCTATGTGAAAAAAAAGAGATCATTCTTAAAAATGAAATAGTTTGCAGCAAGAAATGGAACACTTACTCTCAAGTAGGAGTGAAACCTTGCACATCTCATGAGCCCAGTGTCTTCTTGCTAGTCCAGTTGCCTTATGCAATGTAAGGCTTTGGGTAGTATGGGAGAAGAGCGAACGCATAGGCTATTTATTGGAAAGATGTATTCTCACTCCAAACCAGTTGTCTAATGGCAACAAAGATAGTAAATGCATGAACTCACGAATGAATGGGACTTTGGGAAGTATCTTTGAATTTCGGTATTTATATGTACCTTTAGTCATTCTTCTGTTTGAACTAACCTCTCCCCAGCCCCACGTGCCCTCAAAAATATACAAATTAGTTTAACAAAATTAAACGACCTTATGGGAATAATAGACCATTTAAATTATTTAATTATATGGAAGGTTGAAAGACTTTGTCACCAATACATAGTGGGGCTTTAATTTAAATGACAGTCAAGGGAAAGGTCGTGTGGTGCCGATTGTTTTTACTTTTGTTTGGTTTTGGTTTTTAGTTTAATATTTCTTATTTTCTTTTGCCAGGAAGTCAATTTTCTCAATTTCTTACATGGTACACAGTCAAGTAGACTCGTGTGAATTAGTCGAGTCTTTAAAACTAGATTTTTTTTCTGTGAATCCCATATAAGCCCAAACTAACTGTCACAGAAAGATGCTTGGCATGACATACATATGATAAGGGCAATCATTGCATGGGTCACTAGCAAGTTGAAAATGACAGTAGAGTGAAGCCCAGAGGTAAAGGTGGGGTGTGGCCATAATAACAGGTAGAATAAACACCCATGAAATTTCTTGGAATTACTTGTTTATTTCTCAAGCCATTATGCAAATTATATATTTTATTCCACAATAACAGCCACTACCACTACTAATTTTACCTCAACATTTGCTGAATACTTTACATGCATGACACTTATAAACCTTGCATTTATTATTCACTTATTTTTATTTTTGAGATAAATTCTGTCTATGTTGCCAAGGCTGCAGTGCAATGGTGTGATCTAGGCTCACTGCAACTTCTGCCTCCCAGGCTTGAGCCACCCTCCCATCTCAGCCTCCCATGTAGCTGGAACTACAGGTGCACACCACCAAGCTCTGCTAATTTCTGTCTGTTTTGTAGAAATGGAGTTTTTCCATGTTGCCCAGGCTGGTCTCGACTCCTGAGCTCAAGCAATCTCATCACCTCAGCCTCCCAAAGTCCTGTGATTACAGGGGTGAGTCACAACACCCAGATATTTATTATTTATTTTAAACCTTTCAAAAACTCTTTGAGGTAACATGATCAATATCTTTATATTACAGATATGGGGAAGAAACAAGGGGCTCAAGAACTTCCCCACAACTCTGTGCCTAATGACTAAAGGCTTTAAAGTTAAATTCAATTACAAAGCTATACCTCTCTATATTTTAACATAGACATCATAATTTTCTTTACAAATTTTAAGTAATATTTAGATTTCCATTAGATATAAAATGTTTATTCTTTACAACCTAGGTTAATATGTTATATTTATATGCACTTACATGTAGGTTAAATATATTTATAAATGAATAATAATATACAAGTAACCATCAGCATCTTTAATATGAAAAATAATTCTCAAATATTATTTTAGCATTGAGAGTCTTACAGAAGTAACTGTTTTTCTTTTGGTCACAATAATACTTGAACAGGGATGTCCCTTACTCAGAAGTTGTTATTGTTAAGACTGTTCAGGGCAAAGTATATTCATGTCCCTATCCCTAATATAAATGGGTGTGTTCTAGATCTGCAACATATAATTGGTATCTCTTCAGGGGAAGCAAGGGTATGATGCCAAATAACAAGAAGATCAATAATTTTGGCAGAATTTCTTTTTAAAGCAGGATATCAGACTCATACACTACTCACTAGCACAGAGAAAGTCGACCAGTCATTGAATTATCCAGTCAACAGAATAAAGTTCTAAAAGTTAGTGCAACAAAATTTAATACTAAGAAAAACAAAACAATAAATGATTACTTGTTATTACTGTAAGCGTACATCAAAAACACTCTTCAGAAACTTTAAACCTAGAAGAGTTCTAAGTTCTTTGGAATAGTAGAAAACTGGAAACTCTAACCCCACAGTCCCACAAAACTTGGCAGCCAAATAGCCGTTTCTCTTGTAGATGATACATGTTTTCCAGTTCATCATAGTTTCAACTTCCCACTTCATTCACTCACTTTATATTGTCTAACCTCTGTAAACTTTCCAGTTGGAACCAAGTTCTAGAATATGAGGTAGCATGTAATCATGAAAAGGCCAATGCAAGCTTGGGAGCATTTTGCTCATTTTTTTGTCTGTGTTTCTCTTAATAAGATACAGAAGTATTACATTGAATTGTTAAAAATCTAAAAATCTGAAAGCAAAATTAATTAGATTATACACAGAGATAAATACTGTTAGCATTTAATGTACTTCTTTTCTGTTGTTTTTCTGAGAAAGGGTCTCTCTCTGTCACCTAGTCCGGAGTACAGTGACACAGTCACAGCTCACTTCAGCCTAGATCTCCCAGGCTCAAGCACACTTCTCACCTCACAGCCTCCCGAGTAACTGAAACTATAGGCATGTGCCACCATGCCTGCTAAGTTTTGTATTATTTTTGTAAAATAACAGGATCTCACTTTGTTACCCAGGGTGGCATTGAACTCCTGGTCTTCAGTGATATGCCTACCTTGGCCTCTCAAAGTTCTGGAATTACAGGCATGAGCCACCTGCCCGACCTAGCATTTAAGGTTCTTCTAGCTTTAAGATTTTTTCATATGGCACCACCTTGCACCTAGGAGGCACTCAAAATTTTTGATTCAAAGAATAACATAGCCAGAATTTATCTCTCAATTTCTTACATGGTACAGAATCAAGTAGACTCGTGTGAATTAGTTGAGTCTTTAAAACTAGATTTTTTTTTTCTGTGAATCCCATATAAGCCTAAACTAACTGTCACAGAAAGATGCTTGGCATGACAAACATATGATAAGGGCAATCATTGCTTGGGTCACTGGCAAGTCAAAAATGACAGTAGAGTGAAGCCCAGAGGTAAAGGTGGGGTGTGGCCATAATAACAGGTAGAATAAACCCCCATGAAATTTCTTTGCATTATTTGTTTATTTCATCAACCGTACAATAAGAGTGTGATGGCGAAGGTCAGCAGAGGGGAAGTAGGTCGATGAACTAAGGTAGGATCCCTAAGTCTCCAAAGCTTGCACATGTGAGGCAAGGAGCTTGACACACTGGATGCAAGGGTAGCCAGTGAGGAGACATTGAAGTGATGCTGTGTTAGGTAGCCATATCCCAGAGAGCTCGTAGACAGTGGGGCTGTTGTACCAGAAGCTAAATTTCATTTGCTGTAAAGGAACCAGGATGATCAATCCCATGTAGTTAAAGGGTTCTGATTACTCCTCCATGTTCAAAGGGTTAAGTGGTGGATCAAGCAATTCTGCAGTAGACCCCCAGGAACATCCAGTGAACTCTACAGTGATCTTAGAATCTGGTCTTCCCCGGCCGGGTGCGGTGGCTCAAGCCTGTAATCCCAGCACTTTGGGAGGCCGAGACGGGTGGATCACGAGGTCAAGAGATCGAGACCATCCTGGTCAACATGGTGAAACCCCGTCTCTACTAAAAATACAAAAAATTAGCTGGACATGGTGGCGCGTGCCTATAATCCCAGCTACTCGGGAGGCTGAGGCAGGAGAATTGCCTGAACCCAGGAGGCGGAGGTTGCGGTGAGCCGAGATCGCGCCATTGCACTCCAGCCTGGGTAACAAGAGGGAAACTCCGTCTCAAAAAAAAAAAAAAAAAAAGTAGACAGGGTTTCACCAAGTTAGCCAGGATGGTCTCAATCTCCTGATCTCGTCTGCTTTGGCGTTCTAAAGTGCTGGGATTACAGGCGTGAACCACTGTGCCCGGCCCATTTTATAGTTTCTTTTAAATATTATTTGCTTACATGATTTTGAAGCTTAATCAAATGAACATACCACAATTTAGTAAACAAAATTTATATTGCTGGATATTCAGATTGGGTTCAACTTTTTATAGTAATGTTCAGTAGAACACCATTGAACATAAATCTTTGAATGCATCTTGATTATTTCCTTAGGATAAATCCCTAAATCTAAGATTACAGGGCCCAGAGTTATAGTTACTTCAATTTTAACTAGTGAAATTTAAAAATTGTTATTATTTTTTTCTTTCTTTCTTCCTTCTTTTTTGTTTTTTCTTTTTTTGGGACAGGGTTTTCCCCTGTTGCCCAAGCGCTATCTTGGTTCACCGCAACCTTTGCCTCCTGAGCTCAAGGGATTCTCTCGCTTCAGTCCCCCAAGCAGCTGGGACTACAGGCATGTGCCACCATGCCCTGGCTAGTTTTTTTATTTTATGTAGAGACAGGGTTTCACCTGTCTGATATTGATCAGGCTGATTTCCAACTCCTGAGCTCAAGGGATCCCCTCAAAGTGCCGGGACTGCAGGCGTGAACCACCGCGCCCAGTCTCCAAAATTGTTATTTTCAAGTCTACAATTTCTTTTAGTTTTTACATGAGAGAGAAATTTCCTGACAAAACGTCTTCTTTTTAAAACAATGTGAAAGATAGTTTTGGCTTGTCCAATAAATGAAGCTTTATCAGTGGCTGTGTGTATGTAATTTTGTGAAGTCTTTTTTCTTTTTGAGACAGGGTTTTGTCCTTGTTGCCCAGGCTGGAGTGCAATGGTGTAATCTTGGTTCACTGCAAACTCTGCCCCCCCCCCCCCCGTTCAAGTGATTCTCTTGTCTCAGCCTCCTGAGTAGCTGGGATTACAGGCATGCACCACCATGCCCAGCTAATTTTGTATTTTTGGTGGAGATGGGGTTTCACCATGTTGGTCAGGTTGGTCTCAAACTTCTGACCTCAAGTGATCCACCTGCCTCAGCCTCCTAAAGTGCTTGAATTATAGGCATGAGTCACTGCCCCAAGCCGATTTTGTGGATATTGCAAATGTATCTGGAATGAAATGGCTTGGAGTCCCCCTTAAATGAATGCCCCATTGCTGCCTTCATAGCAATCCACCTACAGCTATAGGCTTGGTGTTCTCTCTCTTGCCATTTGGGCAGGTGTCTGGAGGGTGGAAGCAAAGACCTTAGAAAAGTGGTAGGCTGATGAGAGATATATTGGGAATTAATACCAAATCAAGCAAGAAGGAATTAAGTAAATGATGAGAATTGAGGCTGGTTGGAATAGGTCTGAGAAGCAGAGTAGACACTTTAGTCAGTTTAATGAATGCTAATCAGCTGGCATAGTGAAAATCTCCTGCCGATATATGAAAACACAATGGCTTATGCAAACATTTGATAAAGCATTCTAAGGTGTGTTAGTCATTAAGCCATGACCCTGGGAATAGATTTCATGACTGTATTCCTCCTTCATCATTTACAGTACTCACGCAGGTCCGTAAATGCAGTTGTGTGAATATAATTATTAAAAATTCTTAATTTAGAAGGGGTAGTATCTTGGGAGTAATCCATTGGGAGTAATCCATTGGGAGTAATCATCCATTGGGAGTAATCCATTGGGAGTAATCCATTGGGAGTAATCCATTGGTAGTGGGCAAGAAATAATTAAAAGCTGTTCTTCATTGAGCCTAGCCAGAAGCTCTAAAAGCTATTTTGTGATTGTGCTAGACTGTGAGAGAAGGGGGAACTTTCTTCGAAAGGGATAAAGAACCAGCCCACTGAGAAAGTTATCTGTTGTCACCTAGGATAATTTTCCTGGTGGTTAAAATCCTTTGGAAACTATTTTCTTTTTCTTTCTTTTCTTTTTTTTTTTTTTTTTTTTTTTAGATGGGCGGGCGCACCAACCCACACACCCCACCACACACAAAATTCTTTTTTTTTTTTTTTTTTTTGCGACAGAGTCTCACTCTGTCTCCCAGCTGGAGTCAGTAGCATGATCTCAGCTCACTGCAACCTCCACCTCCCAGGTTCAAGCAATTCTCCTGCCTCAGCCTCCCGAGTAGCTGGGATTACAGGCACCCACCGCCACACCTGGCTAATTTTTGTACTTTTAGTAGAGACAGGGTTTTACCACATTGGCCAGGCTGGTCTTGAACTCCTGGCCTTAGGTGATCCACCCATCTCGACCACCCAAAGTGCTGGGATTGCAGGAGTGAGCCACCATACCCAGCCTGGAAACTATTTTCTTCCAACTAAAATCAAATAGCTGAAATAAATCCGTCCTCCCAAGTTAAAGCAGACATCAGGAGGATACTTGGAATCTTGTGAGTCAGGGTTTATCAGAAAGATGAGATATCCAGGGATGAGGCCAGACAATGCTATTAGGACCAACAGATGTAGTCACTGTGGTCAGTAAGTTGTGATTGTGCCACTGCACTCTAGCCTGAGTGACAGAGCGAGACCCCGTCTCAAAAAACAAAACAAAGCAAGACTGCTCTTCTTCCCCACTCTATCCCCAGATGTTAACTACACAGCAAAGACTAATTTCAGTTTCCCTTAAGGGTGACAACCAGGAAGAGAACACACTGCTGCTCTTGGGAAATGCTCTTATTTCCCAGTGGTACTGTGTCCTAGGGACCTTCTCTTGTTTGTGTGTTTGGTAACTACCCCACCCCTTCGACTACCCTATACTATCTACCCCTCCTCAAACCTCAAGCAACTGGATGACCAGACACTGAAGCGTCGCCTCTAGAGGGCGCTTGAGTCTCTACTAAATCCCTGAGTGGCCTCACTAGTTTGGGATTCCGTTTACATTCCAAGAAATTCCTTTTTTAAGGTTCACAAGACAGTCAAGCCTGTGGAGCCCTAATTGGTTTATTCAGTGGCAAGCCCAGGGCCAGCTTCCTTCTCTCTCCTTGAGCTCAGGAAATCTTTTTTTTTTTTTTGAGATGGAGTCTCCCTCCGTTGCCCAGGTTGGAGTGTAGTAGCCCAATCTCAGCTCACTGCAACCTCTGCCTCTCAGGTTCAAGCGATTCTCCTGCCTCAGTCTCCCGAATAGTTGCGATTACCGACGCCCGCTACCACGCCTGGCTGATTTTTGTGTTTTTAGTAGACACAGGATTTCACCATGTTGGATAGGCTGGTCTCGAACTTCTGACCTTGAGTGATCTACCCACCTCGGTCTCCCAAAGTGCAGGGGTTACAGACGTGAGCCTGGCCTAGGAAACATTGAATTTTCCACTGGTACTCCTTTTCCAGTGCTCCCACTTCCTCCCTGCACCTGCGGGGTGTTGATGGTAGAGCCTCCCACCTTCCTCCAGCAGGACCCATTCTCGGGAGTCTAGAGGTCTTGGTAACAGCCCTAATCTCCTTTTTCTGTGTTGCTAGAAGGGTGCAGAATCCTAAAAGCTGACTGGGCTCAGGTACTGCTGTAAGGATGGGTCTCAGAGCATCCAGTTAGGTGTGCAAACTAAACCCTGAAAATCATCACCCAGAAGTCCCAGTAATGTCCATTTCTAGGTAAGAATAATTAAACAGTTCTTTTATGCCAACCCGAAGAAAGGTAGTTCCAACCTTTTTGTCCTCAACAGACTGTTTGCTTGAAGTAAGAAATGTTCACATGGAGTAGCTGCCATTAATATGGGTGACCTCAAGGTTCGTGGAACCCAGGGAATGCCTTTTATTGTTTTGTATTGTTGGTTTCCCTTTTGTGAAGTTCTGTGGTCAAGGGAACTGCATAGCTCCAGTATGGGGTCCAGTAGCACATTACTAATTACATACTTTAAAATACAGATTTACGGTGCTTCACTGGACCATGCCAGGAGAGAAACCAGTGCAGGGGACTGCAAAGTGTAAAGGTTATAAACTTCATGGGGCTTTCAGGCAGATGAGGAATTTTTATTCTTTAAATGCAAATGTCCGGTAATGTCTCCACTTGCCCCACCCCCTGTAGCGCTCCAGGTAGGAAATAATCGCAACCTGCTAGCTGGAAGGCCGAGTGGAAAAAAGAGTGATTATTCATGGGCTCTCCCCATGTCAAATAGTACATACAGCTGAATGTAAAAGACCCTCCTTCTCCCCCCGCCCCCTACTCCTTTGCTAAGAGCACGGGTATGAAACACTGATGCAAAATGGAAGAATCTCTCTCATTTGTCCCCCTGGCAGGACGTATTTTAGAATAAAACTGGCAAGTGCCTTAGCAGGCACCCAGCATATCAAGTAAATTGTTAACTATCAGATATTCTTTTACAAGAGCAAAATTGAGTGTGATATTAAAGCAAAGCCTCTTTATTTTAAATGATTAGTTCATAGTCTTGCTTTAGAGATTCCTAAAAATTCCATCCTAAGAACTTTGAAAAGCCTGCTTTTCTTTTTTCTTTTTGAACAATAGACATAAAAGTCCCGACCTAGAGTGACAAGTCAGCATCTATCAATTACTTTTATTGTGAAGGGCATTGTGGGTTTTCACATCACTGGTAACCAAGTATTATTCCTGACCTGTGTTTTTGTTTATAATGTATTCAGCAGAAGTTTGATGGTTAAAGAAAGAAGTGATTGCTGATTCTGAGGAATCAGAGACAGGGTGTTTCAGTCACCTGTGAGCACTGTCCGTAGACTCAATAAATAGCAAGTCTTGCATATATCTGTGCTCTGTGAGGTCAGGCGCCACATTGGTTCTACCTTTGTGTCTTCAGTGCTATCTCAGTGCCTGCTATATATTAGGCATTCCGTAAGTCAGTAAATGCATCAAAAGAATAGTAAACATGATTTTCCTATCTGCAAATGCTATTATAATAAATAAAATACAAATTTATTTAAAAAGCATCACTAAATTCATATTTTGTTATTTATTTGTTTGTTTGTTTGCTTATTTGAGACAGGGTCTCCCTCTGTCACCTAGGCTGGAGTGCAGTGGTGCCATCTTGGCTCACTGCAATCTCTGCCTCCCTAGTTCAAGTGATCCTCCCGCCTCAGCCTCCTGAGTAACTGGGACTAAAGGCGGGTGCGCCACCACAGCCAGGCTAATTTTTGTATTTTTAGTTGGAACAGGGTTTTACCATATTGGTCAGGCTGGTCTCAAACTCCTGACCTCAGGTGATCCACCCACCTCAGCCTCCCAAAGTGCTGGGATTACAGGGGTGAGCCACCATACCCGGCTGTCATCATGTTTTTTATTGTGGTAAAATATAACAAAACTTATAATTTTAATCATTTTTAAGTATACAGTTATTGTGGTGTACTGGTTCTAAATAGATTCTAAGAGTGCAAATACTACCCTGGAGGGGGTGGAGGTCTCAAAATTCTTTTTTTTTTTTTTTGAGACCGTCTCGCTCTGTTGCCCAGGCTGGCGTGCGGTGGCATGATCTCAGCTCACTGCAACCCCTGCCCTCCAGTTCAAGCAATTCTCCTGCCTTAGCCTCCCAAGTAGCTGGGATTACAGGTACTTGCCACCACACCCAGCTAATTTTTGTATTTTTAGTAGAGATGGGGCTTTATCATCTTGGCTAGGCTGGTCTTGAACTTCTGACCTCATTATCCGCCCACCTCAGCCTCCCAAAGTTCTGGGATTACAGGAGTGAGGAACTGCCCCCGCCCAAAATTCTTGATGTTAAGGATCTTCAGACATAGTGTGTTTCCCTAATAAGAAGTCATCCAGTCTTGCAGGATACGGTGGCTCATGCCTGTAATCCCAGCATTTAGAGAGGCCGAGGTGGGCAGCTTACTTTAACTCAAGAGTTCAAGACCAGCCTGGGCAACATGGTGAAACCTTGTCTCTACAGAAATTACAAAAATTAGCCGGCATGGTGGTATGTGCTTGTGGTCCCAGCCACTCAGGAGGCTGAGGTGGGATGATCAACTGAGCCCAGGGAGGTCGAGGTTGCAACAAACCATGATCATGCCACTGCATTCCAGCCTGGGTGACAGGGCAAGATTGAAAAAAAAAAAAAAGGTGAGAAAATGGGGAAAATAACAAATGGTCTGATGTCTAGGTGTGACCCCAAACCTTATTTT
>CAUYOR010007739.1:0-12949 GCA_963573925.1 Callimico goeldii | reverse complement strand
CCTCAAAGAGGCCCCCAGGAATCGCCCCCGAGGGGCGGTGGATGCTCAGCTGGGCGGGGCTCCTGACGGGCTGATTAGCAGGGGGACTTGCAGGCTCAGAGAGGGAGACTGTTGTTTTGAACAGCTTCCAGATACATTCCACAAATTTGAAGGAAGCAGTAACTAACAGCCTCCATTAATATCCCCGTGTGCGCACTCATAGACTGTGTCATTGTGTGTGGATGAACAGATGTTCATGTGAAGATATGAGCAAGCATGTACATGGAGATGGGACCTACGTGGAGAAATGAACATGCCTGTGCATGTGTGAAAGCGGGTGCACACATGTGCATGTGAACATTTTTGTGCAGGTGAGCCTGTGCATATACACCCAAATGTGTGCATACATTGATGTGCATTGCAGGTGTGTGCTTGTACCTGCTGGTGAATTTCTCTGTGCATGTGGGTGTATGTGTACTGGTGAGCTTCCTTCTGCCCAGCCCAGGGGTACTGAGGAAGGCCACGGCCAGTCTGCCTTCCACACCTCCCCACCCTCAACCTCCAGGGAAGTGAGGAAGGCTTCACACTGCCTCCTGCCTTTTGACAGAGATAAATGAAGCATTCCTGTGAGGTTGCCGGGCTGCAGCAGGAGCAGCTGTGAATGGCAGGGGTCTGGCCCCAGGGTGGCCTGGCCCTTGGCCACCACCAGCCCTCAGCACACCCTGTCCCCCATTGAAGCAGTACCCAGGAGGAGGAGGACTCAGGACAGCTCAGCAAAGGGTAATGGCTCTGCCCTGGTCCCCAGGCCATAGGCTCCCTTTCTGGGCCTGCAAGTTTGTGCCTGGTGGAGGGATGGTAGTGGGGCCAGAGTGCCCAGGAGATGCCAGAGGGAACGTGCTCTTTCCTCTGGGGAGTGAACTTTGGTTGAACGAAGCAACAGGTTGATGCAGCAGGAAAATACATTTGTGTGAACCCCCTTTAGACGGAACAAGGAAATACAGGTTTAAACTGCAGCAAGGAAGGTTAAGCTAGACTTAAGGAAAGAGTTCTTCAGTGGCAAAGGCCACAAAATCTGTGTCCATAAAGATCCAGACAAAAGGATTCCTCTCCACCCATGGGGTGAGTGGAGGTGGTCGGAGGCAGGAGATTGGCCGGGATGACCTTTAGAAGTAGTCCCTCCCCACACAGTACTGGCTCTGTCTTGGGGTCTCTGCAACTCTGAGGGGACCCGAAGGGGAGTCTGGCGGAGAGGATTGGCCAGGCACGCTTCTGGGCACTGCCCCCAAGCTCCTTCCCTTCTCTGCTTCCTCCAGAACCTTCTTATCCTCCATTTCCTGCTGCCCTCCTCTCACCTCCAAGTGGCTGCCCCAGCCGTGCCCCCAAAGTGGCTTCCTCACTCCCTCCCTGCTGCTCCAGAGTTTGGGAAAGAAGCCACAAATTCCCCCAGAGGACCACCCCCAAAGGCCCAGCCCTGTCCCACCCACGAGAGGTGCTTAGAGGTCCAAATCGGGTGCGGCCACAGGGAGGGAGGCAGGAGCCAGGGGCCTTGGTAGGCACCATCCCTCCACCGGGGTGGTCCCGAGGAGACAAGGCCAACTGCACAGAGAGGGTGTGCCCTGTGGGCAGGGTCACAGGAGCCCTGGGGCCTCCCTCTGTCTGGGACCTCCCCCTTTGGAGGGCTTTGGGGCCTCTGCTTACCCTTCCTGGTGGCTTCCTCTTGCTCTCTAGGGAGTGACCCATGGCGAGGACGTGCAGAGGTGCTCGGGGAGGATGTGGAGGGACGGCAGGTGCCCCCTGCACTCCTTGCTCCCTCCCTTCCTCCTCCAGGAGCCCCTGTACCTTTCCTGGGAGGTCTGACCCAGGCGAGCCTAGGGACGAGGGGAGGAGGTCATTAATCACCATTATTTATTATTTCTTATGTAACGGGGTGTTATGAAACATGCAACCCTGTATCAGGCACAACTGGGAATATGGGAAAGACAGTCTCTACCAGTAAGAGCTTCCCAGGGGATGACCAGGTAGGACCAGGAGCTACTGAGTGACCTGCGAACTAGCCTGGAATGTGGGGTACAGGCCAGGCTGGGCTCGGGCTGAAAGTGGGATGGTCCTGCTGCAGCTGAAGAAGAGTAAAACGAAGGAGAGGAG
Organism: Callimico goeldii; assembly: GCA_963573925.1. Lineage (NCBI taxonomy): Eukaryota > Metazoa > Chordata > Mammalia > Primates > Cebidae > Callimico > Callimico goeldii. The sequence continues at coordinate 10,825 of CAUYOR010007739.1, read as the reverse complement.
TGGGCAGCGGGAACCCCAAGGTGGGGAGGAGCTGGGTTTCCACCCCCACCCCCTGCACCTCGCCAGGCCAGGCCCAGACCAGCTCTGGCTCCGGGGTGGCCTGGGTCACAGCTGGAGTTGTCACAATATTGACCCAGGAGGAGATAACATCCAAAGGGCTTGGAGTCCCAGTCGGACAAGGAGGGGGATGTCGCCGGAAAAGATCCCTGGCCCCCAGGGGGATCAAACTAAATGGGGCTTTAATAGGTCTCTTCCAGCTCAGATTTCATGGGTAATTGGAAGCAGGTCTCCAGCCAGGCAGAGTGGGCGGCCCTAGTGGCCTGCTGGGCGGCCTCAGCAGCCAGGAGACAAGGAGGGCCCAGGCAGGGTGGAGGTGCCGCCCCCATGCCACCCCACTGTAGCCTAGTGGACCTCTGGCCTCACTGGGGCTTTTGGGCTCCCTTCTCTCAGTTCCAGAAGTGCTGCTGCTTTAACCCCTTCAGGGAAGCAAGTAGACAAGTGAGGAGACCTCAGACAGCTCCAGGGAAAGAGAGCAGCCTGTCCCAGCCATACACGCTCAGGCTCCTTCAGTCATTCAAATACACATTAGCATTTAAAGCTGGTAACAGCTCTGAAAAAGAAAATCTTTACATTTTTTTTTAAATCACAAAAGGGGTACATACTTGCTGAAACAAGTCAAGGTATATTACTAAAAAGGAGATTTCTCTCCCCACCACACACCCATTACTCCTCTGTCCTGCTCTCACCATGCCAGACTCAGGGGGCAGCTTCTGACTGCAGTTGATTGGCTTCTTCCAGAGCATCTCCAATGCCTTCTGACTTACGCCCTGCTGTTTTAGCTCAGCAATACATCATTAACATCCTTCCAAAGCCAGTAACTAGGGTGTGGGCATTCTCTACTCCCATTTTAAAGATGAGGAAACTGAAGCTCAGAGAGGTTTCACAGATGCCCTGAGCTGCACAGCCAGGCCTCGTACTCATCCTACCACAGCTTTCAGCCTCTTCTCTGGAGCTGATGGATGTGACTGGCAGAGGGCTAGAAAACCCTTGGGGAAGGAGGTTGGGATGGGGGAGAGAGGCTGGAGGATGAGAAGGAAGCGGCGGCGGCAGGCCAGGGAGGGAGCGAGGTCTGCTCGGAATGTGGCAGTCGGTGCCTCTCCTCCCTGAAGGGCCCTGGTTTTCCTCGGGCAGTGGAGCCTGGGGCCCTGGAGGCCTGGGCTGGGCAGAGCTGGGCAGCTGGCAGTGGAGGGGTTTTCAAGGCAAACCTGGCAAGAAGGCAGGACGGGTTGCATTTCAGCCTGAACGTGCCTGAGATATGCACGTGTCCCCAGGCCTGGGGGGCATTTCTTGCCTGACACCACCAGTGGGGGCTGGCTCTGCCTCTGCCGACTGAGGCTGACAGCTGGGTGCCTGCGCTGCCTCCAGGGCTGCTGCAGTCTCTAGCGCCCCAGCCTCCAGCACATGCCGCAGCGAGGGGGATGCCCCTTATTCCAGCCACAGCCCAGAGCAGCCAAGAGCCAGCTCTTACTCACGGAGGGCCTGGGGCACTCCTGCAGGGAAGAGCCCGAGGGGACAAGCAGGTAGGACGCCAGTGTGGCCTGGCCTCGGCCTGAAGTGTAAACAAGGCAAGCTCTGGAAAGGTCCTGACCCAGAGGCCTCCGCACCACACACCTAGCCTTCCTCCTTCCTGCCCAGGACCTCCAAGGGAGGGACCCTGGAAAGCGAGAGGACGCAGAAGATGTATGGGGAAGGAAATATCCAGTGTCCCTCCTGGGCAGACAGAAGCACGTGCCCCCAGGCGCATGCCTGCATGCACATGCTCACGCACACGGGCACATGCAGGGGTGAACTCAGGAGTGCGGCACAGCTGCCCAGCAGAGAGGGCTGGAGGGATGCTCTCAGAGAGGCAAGGCCAGGGACCTGGTGGTCTTTGGAGAGCTCTTCACTCCTGAGATTGTAGAAAAATGCACCCAGACCTTGGAGGGGGTCACACAGATTCTCCCACAAGGCACTTAGGCCAATCAGGGAAGAGGACATTGATCCATTCTGTTCGCCAATATCCTTAGCAAACCTATTCTGTGCCAGGCTCCATGTTGGGAGTACAGAGGTTACCTGCAAAGCATGACTAGTGCCAGGTACCAGTGGGAATGTGGGAAAGAGGGTCCCTTCCGGAAAAGCTCATCCCCGACGTGGGGCCGGCTGGGCAGTTGTGGAGGGACTGCAGAGCAGGCTTTGGCCAAGCTCAGTCCCAGATGAAGACCCTGCACCCCTACCCCAGTTAGTGGCCAGCTTAAAGGAGCCTGGAAAGGCTGATGTCTGCTCTCTGCCGGCAACCCACTCCCATCCCCACAGTCCTGGCCCTGGCTGGGGCCCCAGGAAGGAAATCACTAAGGAGGATTGAGTGTCAATTCACAACCTAATCCCATCAGTGCACACAGCTACAGCACTGGCGGCCCCCTCCCCTGCTCTGCAGACCCTGGCGGCTGCCGGCTGTCAGGCCCAGCCCCTGCCTGGCTGCCCCTGCCTGGTTGTGAGGTCAATTACTGCGGCCTTAATCACCACGGTGGTGGCGGCGGCGGCGCGGCGTTAACAACTGTCTGCTCATCAGTCTCCTTCCTGGGGCATCGCGGAGGGGATGACCCCATGCAGCTCTCCTCGAAGGAGCCTGAAACTGGATCCCAACAACAGCGTGGTGGCCGCCGTCCAGGGAAACGCCTGGCTCCCTTCTGCTGCCTGCTGGTCTCCTGTGTGTTTGTCCAGCTCCTCCTGTCCTGCGGCTGAGAGCCCACGAGGACAGGCCCAGGGACCCCGAATCCCCTGAGCGAGCACTAACGCCATGGTTCCCTCCGGCCAGCACTGCCAACAACTGAGCCCGGGAAGGCCGATGCTCCCTGGCAGCCAGAGCCAACTGGGTGCCTGGATGTTGAGGTCTGGCTGGCATTTCCTGTGTTGGCTTTGGCTGGTGAGGCCAGGCCAGTGGGCTGCCCTCTTGACCTTAGCCGAGTCAGGCAGGCACGTCCCAGATTCTTGAGCCCACTGACTTCTGCCCTGCGCCCCACAGGGAGTCTTGTTCTGGAAAAAAGATCTCCCTCCTGACTTGGGTTCATGCTGAGCAGCCTTTCCTGCCTTGTAGGGTGCTCCGACAGCCTGAGGCCTGGCCAGCCCCCAACCTGGCTGCCTCCGTGCCTGCTCCTAGGGCTTAGGTGGATCTCCAGGCTTCTGGATGTGGTGAGGTCCCTCTGCATGTGGCCCTCAGGGCTGTGGTCGGGGGCAGGGTTCTGAGCTCCTCTAATCTGCTCCCATCTGTATGTGGAATAATTTCCCAGCCCAAGACCTGAACCCCTAGGAGCCGTCAGCCCCAGGTTCCAGCTTGGGAGCCTGCAGGAGATCTTATTCCCCACCCCTAAAGGGCCAGCTTCACCTGGAGGCTTCAGCAATGCTGGCTCCACTTCCTCAGCCATGTCAGCTGTTATTTTTTTTTGGCACTGGGTCTCTGGGACATCAGATTGTCCAAAACAAGACAACCTCATGATACTTATTTTTCCAAAGAGCACCGTCTGTACACAATTAGGCTTTCTGTGTGCAGCATGGAACCCACTGCCCCTGCCCTCGTTGCCCTATTCCTGCCCTAGCCAGGTCCTTCTGGGGCATGGAGTGCTCCTCGTTCCCTGTGGCCAGAGGTCTCTGGCCTAAACCTCAGCAAGGCACTGGCCTGCAGTGCTTCCTTTTCTTCTCCCAGACTTGGGATGCCAGAAGAGCCCCTGGGAGAAGCAGCAGGACATGGGAACCACCTAGAGCATGAGCTCTGGAGTTAGAGAGACCTGATGGTAAACCCCAGCTCTACTACATACCAGCTGTGTGCCTTAAACATGGTGCCAAGCAATACCCGATCACCTGGTCAGCAAAATGGAGACAATCAAGGTAACTGCAGCGGGCCTGGCCTATAGGAAACCCTCAACAGCTGTCACTGACCTAGCTACTCCTCTGTAGGGGGCTGGCTGGGCAGCCACTAAGGAATCTGCAGAGTAGACCTAGTAGGCCAGCCTTAGGCTACACCTGGGAGAGAGATGCTGTACCCCCACGCCATTAGTTGCTTCCTTGCCCAGGCTGGCTCTTGCCTGAGCCACTCAACTCCAAGTCATCAAGGATTTAAGACAGGGAGCTGCAGGGGGCACTGGGAGGAGATGGTTGGACCCTGCCTGTTTTTCTGAGCACCCTGGGTCCTCAATGCCAGGCCCATGGGTGCTCAGAAATTTGCTGAATGTGTGGTGAACAGAGGAAAAGGCTCTGGGTTTCCTATGCTGCTCATGGAGGAGGAATGGGCATGATTTTCCAGAAAGTTTTGGGGGATAGTTATTAAGAGACTGAGGAGTGTTTATCACTTTGATGAGCAATTCCACTCCTAGGATTCTCCCTTGGAAAATCACCTGAGATGCTGAAAGTCAGGCAGGACCACAGAGGATCCCCCAAAAATTTCTACCAAGATGTTTTTCTCTCAGTCATTTATAATGACAAACAAATAAACCAAGCAAAGAGAGTTTCTCAGTATTTAAGAATAGGAGACTGGTGAAATACATTCTGCTATTCCATCTACAAGCAATGAAAGGGCAGCACTAAAAATCATGTTTAGGGCCTGATGTGGTGGCTCACACTTGTAATCCTAGAACTTTGGGAGGCTTAAGAGGGTGGATCACTTAAGTCCAGGAGTTTGAGACCAGCCTGGGCAATGTGGCAAAATCCCACCACTACCAAAAAAAAAAAAAAAAAAAAAAAAAAATCTGGGTGTGGTGGCATGCGCCTGTAGTCTCGGCTACCTGGGAGGCTAAGGTGGGAGGTCTGAACCTGAACCTGGGAGGTCAAGGTTGCAGTAAGCTGTGAGTCTGCCACAATCATCCCAGCTTGGATGACAGAGTGATATCCTGTCTTAAAAAAAAAACATGTTTAGAAAAAAATTTTAATGACATGGCAACATCTGAGTAAAAAAAAAATCAGGATATTTAACACCTGACAAGTATAATCTTGATCATGTTGGAAAAACAGGTTATGAATGGATCAACAAAATGTGACACACAGCAGAATATTACTGAGCCTTTAAAAGGAAGGAAATTCTGACACATGGTCCAACATGTGTCACCTTGAAACTGATATGCTCAGTGAAAGAAGCCAAACAGAAAAGGACAAATCCTGTATGATTCCGCTTATGCGAGGTGCCTAGAGTTGCCGAAGAGAGACAGAAAGTAGAATGGAGGTTGCCAGGGGCTGGGGGGAGGTGGGAATGGGGAGTTGGTATTTCACAGGTACAGAGTTTGGGAAGAGCTGGCTGGTGCTGACGGCTGTTAAACAGTGTGAATGTACGAATGCCACTGTACACATAATGATGGTTAAAAGGCTAAGTTTTAGGGCTGGGTGTGGTGGCTCATGCCTGTAATCCCAGCACTTTGGGAGGCTGAGGTGGGCAGATCACAAGGTCAGGAGTTTGAGACCAGCCTGGCCAATATGGTGAAACCTCACCTCTATTAAAAATAAAAAAAAATTAGCTGGGCACGGTGGCTTGCGCCTGTAATCCCAACTACTCAGGAAGCTGAGGCAGGAGAATCGCTTGAACCTGGGAGGAGGCAGAGATTGCAGTGAGCCGAAATCGTGCCACTGCACTCCAGCACTCCCTCTCAAAAAAAAAAAAAAGGTAAATTTTATATTATGTCTATTATACCACCATTTAAAAAATAACTTATAGGGAAATATGTCAAAATGCTCATAATGAATATTTTTGAGTGAGGGGCCTAGGAGTGACCTCGGTTTTGTTCTTTTTAGTTCCTAGCATTTCCCCCCTAGTAAATGAGATGTTCTGTTGTGTTTGTTGTTGGTTTTAAGGAAGCTTTCTCCAGCGTCTCCCAGATGTGTGCGGGGGCTGGGCGAGCGGGGAGAGGCTTGGTCCAGCTGCAGTTACAAAGGAGGGAGGCCACAGTCTGCTGAAGGGGGCGGCTCAGACAGGGCTTGGGGCTCCCAGGCTCCCCTTAAGTCTCTTGGCCCTACAGGCTGGCCTCTTTCTCGGCCTGCCCTCGACACACCAGGCGCCTCTCTCCCCAGCAACAGCTCCTTCACTAGCCTGACTGAGCTGCCCCGGCCCTAGTGGGAATGTGGGCTCGGGGCTTTCTCAGACGGTCAGTGCGCGAGACGCCTTCCCGCTGCTGCTCCGCCCCATCCCAGCTGCAAAAACAACAGCCCATACCCAGAGCCCTGTTATTGCAGCCCAGAGTGGAGCCTTAGTGGACAGCGGAAGGAGTGGGGATGGGACTGGCCAGCCCTAAACGGGCCTGGGGCAGGGGCTCCCTGGGGAGGGCTAGAGTCCCCTCCTGCTCTTTCTGGGGAAGCCTGGCTCTGAGGTGTGTGGGGGAGGGGGCGTGCAGGGGCCTGTGGGACTCGGGGACTGAGAGTCAACTCTGCCAGTGGCCTCCCTGTCCCCCTGGGGACTGTGGGAGGTGGGGGTAAGCGAGGGGAGGAAGTAAAGCCACTTGGGAACCCGCTGAGCCAAGCCGTGGGCAGGAGGCGGCACCAGCGTGGCTCCCGGCCGGGCCAGGGCCAAGGCTTTCCCACGGAGTGCGACCGGCCACCGGGCTCTGCGGAGCGGTCCACCCCAGTCTGGGGCCTATGAGCCTTGGGAAGTTTCTGCGCTCTCTTCCCTTAGGGGACGGGGAGTGGCGGCCTGTGCACAGAACCCAGCAGGACTCTTCCTTTGCATTCCCCGGTGCCCTCAGGTGTATGCCAGGCATCTTATTGAGGCCGGGGTTCGGCTCTCAGAAGCCTGATGCCCAGCCTTCTCGGCACCCACGCCAGTTTCACCTGTCAGCTCCATACTCAGGGCACAAGGAGAGGAATGCAGAGCTTCTATCATTAGAGTCCTGAAGCCTTCAGAGGCTGGTGGGAGCCTGGCCCCTGTCTGACGCCTCAAGGCCATTCCTCCCATTCTAATGAGAAGGGTGTGGCTATGGTGGAATTAGAGGAGACAGACACCCTGGGTTAGACCCTACACTTGGTCCCCACCAGCTGGGTGGGCATGCCACACAACCTGAGCTTCAAATTCATCTGCTGTAAAAGGAAGATGTTAGCATTACCTATAGAGCCCCGGGAGCCTTCGAGGAGATTAAAGTCTCTGGCACAATGCAGGTGCTTCATCAGTGCGGGCCACAAGATTCTTCTTCCTCAAGATGAAGAAGGGAAATTAGCTGAGATTGGAAATAATTTTCTGACCTCTGTTGTCCCCACCCCAACATTCTGTGCAATGGAGACAGCAGCTTGAGTTTTGCCTTCTCCCCTGAAAACCCTGCTCAGTAACCAATTAATCAGACTACCCTCTGATGCTAGACAATGACTGTCTGTCAGAATATTCCTGGCCATGGGCATCAAACCAGGGACAGAAACTATTCCTGGGACGGGAGGAGGGAGGGAGGGAGGGCCTCTGGGGGCCTCCACCTGCAGGTTGGTCACTGAGGGCCACATCTGCTCCAAGAGCGGGAGGAAGCTGCTGGGACCCAGGACACAGGCATCCAGACTGGGCTGCAACACCAGGCAAGGAGTCCTTGAAAGAGACGTTCTCAGCTAGTTACTGATCAGTAGTAGGTTGGGCGCGATGGTTCAGCCTGTAATCCCAGCACTTTGGGAGGCCAAGTCCAGCAGATCGCCTGAGGCCAGGAGTTCAAGACAAGCCTGGCCAACATGATGAAAACCCATCTCTACTAAAAATACAAAACTTAGCCAGGCGTGGTGTCACATGCGTGTAGTCCCAGCTACTCAGGAGGCTAAGGCAGGAGAATCATTTGAACCCAGGAGGCAGAAGTTGCAGGGAGAGGAGATTGCGCCACTGCACTCCAGCCTGGATGACAGAAAACTCTGTTTTTTTTTTTTTTTTTTTTTTTTTTTAAAAAAAAGGTCAGTAGCATCAGATGTCTCTAAATCTTTGAGCTTTACCATTTATCAGAGGTCACTGTTACTAACATCTTCACTGACAGACAAGATCAGTGGAGATGGGGCTTGTGAGGGGCAAACTCTAGGAGATGTGTGTGACTTCCAAACCCCAGCTTTTAAATGATTGAGCATTCAGTGACTAAGAGAATAACTGGCCACTGGGCCTTGATTTTTACTTTTTTTTTTTTTTTTCAGAATCACAGACTATATTGTTTTGTGTACCTAATGTTTGGACATTCTCACTTAGCAGAATGGACCTATCAGTTGTAGAATAATTATCTGCTGACCAGAGCCAACCCCTCTCACAGGGCTGTTGTAAACACCAAAAGAGATAAGGAAAATGAAATTCTCTAACCAAAAGGCAAAAATCCTCTAAAGTGTAAGGGATGATACTGTTTATTAGTATTGCATTTCTCCTTGCACAGGGCCTGTTTTCCAGTATGCAATGTTGGTGCTTAGTATAAAAGTGCTTAATAAGTATTTGTTACACATTAAATATGTTCATATATGAAGAGCAACAGTTAATATACAATCCTACTAACAATAGGGTAGGATCATTTATTTTCTAATCACATACCCTGGTACCCCTACCTGTGTCTGTCATTAGACTTTCTCTTCAAATTCCTAGCAATTGGCCTAATGCCTATAATCTTAGCACTTTGGGAGGCCAAGGTGGGTGAATCATCTGAAGTCAGGAGTTTGAGACTAGCCTGGCCAACATGATGAAACCCCATCTCTACTAAAAATAAAAAAATTAGCTGGGCGTGGTGGCGCATGCCTGTAATCGCAGCTAGTTGAGGGGCTGAGGCAAGAGAATCACTTGAATCCAGGAGTCGGAGGTTGCAGTGAGCTGAGATTGCATCACTTTACTCCAGCCTGGGTGACAAAAGTGAGACTCCTTCTCAAAAAAAAAAAAAAAAACCCACAAAAAACAAACAATTCCTAGCAATTGACCATGATCAAGTGTCAGGGAAGCTCAAGAGCAGAGCCAGATGCTACAAAATATAAATCCATATTTACAGCAAGATTAGCTTCTTGTTTAGCAGAAATAATCAAATAATGAACTCCTCCCTTAACTGAAAATAGGCTTGGGCTCCTGGGAGGACACAAGCAGCTTAGTTAAGGCTCTAGCAACTCAAAAAGTTAAGCCAAAGGCTCTCCCTTCAGGTCTGGCTAGATCTAAGGGCCCACATCCGCTCATCACAAATCATCAGCTCATTTGTTCTTTTTCTCTCTGTCTAGGACTGAGCTGTACTTTCTTCTCCTGGAGCAGTTGGCGACTTTCTCCTACACCAGACAAGCTCACCCCATGAGGCAGGAAAGGTAGCCATTGCTAGTCCAAAGCCAACCTCTTTACAGCAGATGAGGACAGAAACCTGCTTTCTTCCCAGGTCCATACAGTGAATCACAGGGAAGGACTGACTGGCTTTGCATGACCAATCAGTGTGGAAGTTGGATGATGGACCAGAACCAGGTGTGGTGGGCCAGGCCTGTGGTTAGAGGCCACTTGGGGCACGAGGAGGTGCTGGGATTGACAGTTCCACCCAAATCACATGAGATGAGGAAGGGCAGTTCCCAACGGAAAGCTTGTGCAGGGTAGACAAAAACAACAGGTGTCTACTACAATAGCACTTGTTCTCAGGTTGCACAGAGACATGACTTATCCACCAAAACAATCAGAGAAGGATAAAAACAGTAGCGCTTTCACATGCCCCAGTGCTGAGTCAAAGCCCTTCAGGAAAAGGAAGTGATCCTATGGCCTAAAGGAGATTCTTTAGAACAGGAGGATAAAGTCACAAACATTTTAGTAAGCCTCCCTGGCCCCAGTTGAGAATTATCATCATAATCACCGTATTCTCCAAATTAAGTCCAGGAAACCGTTATTTAATAATTATGCAATCAGCCATCATGTTTGGAATTGGGACATTTCTGGAAAATCTGGAATATTTGATCAACATAATCATATTTCTGGCTGAAAGAAAGGGACTGATAGATTTCTTATGTTTCTTAAAAATAACTTTTCTCATTATGAAGGGCATATGTTGATTGTAGAAATTTTGGAAAATACAGAACAGTACAATAATAAAAATTAAAATCATTCTTGCATTTTATTAGGGTTGGGTGTGACTGAAAGTGATGGAAACTCCAAGATAACTGGAAGTTAAACAAGACCAAAGTTTATTTAGCTCTCAGCTGTATGAAGCCCAAATGTAAATATCCCAGGCTGGTATGAGAGCTCCACTCCTCAGAGACCTAGAGTGTCCAGGCTCCTTCTAGCTCACTCCTTTCTCATCCCCACAGTATGACCTATATCCTCATCATCTAAGCTGGCAGAGCAGAAATACAGCAAGAAAGAGAAAGGGATAAAGAGGCCAAGGACTCATCCCAGCTATCTCCTAGGGAAGGTTCTCAGAAGCAGCAACAAAATATTTATACTTCCATACCTTTCCATTGGTAAGAACATAGTCACGTGACCACATCTACCTGTGAAGGAGACTGGGAAATATAGTCTTTATTCTGGGTGGCTACTTGCCCAGCAAAAACTCTATTACTTACTGGAGGAGGGGAGAGTAGCTTTGGGAGCAGTTGTCTCTGATAAACCTGTAATCGTACTATCCAGAGAGGTCACTGTTAATGTCATGATATATGTCATTATACACAGACACACCCATATACATATATATGTATGTATAAGAATATGTGTAGTGGCCGGGCGCGGTGGCTCAAGCCTGTAATCCCAGCACTTTGGGAGGCCGAGGCGGGTGGATCACGAGGTCATGAGATCGAGACCATTCTGGTCAAAATAGTGAAACCCCGTCTCTACTAAAAAGATACAAAAAAAATTAGCTGGGCATGGTGGCGC
>CAUYOR010007738.1:0-21404 GCA_963573925.1 Callimico goeldii | reverse complement strand
TAGTCATTTTTTTTGTTTTTTCTTTCCTTCTCTCAAAAAGAAAAGAAATCAACTTGTAAACCTCTAGATCCAGGTCGGCAATGTCTCTCTCATTGCTTGATTTCCTTCCTTCCCTTTCCTCCCTCCCTCCCTCCCGCCCTCACTCCTCCCCTCTCCCTCCCTTCCTTCCTTCCTTCATCCCTTCCTTCCTCCCTACCTTCCTCCTTCCCTCACTCCCTGTCTTCCTCCCTTCCTCCTCCCCCCCCAAAAAAGAAATATGTTATAAAAATTTAAAAATAGTATACCTGAACAGGACTCTTACCATGAATGGAGCCTGCAGGACTGGAGGTTGCTTTGAGTCAGTGAGTGAGAGGTGAGTGAATGTGAGGGCCTAGGACATTACTGTGCACTACCATAGACTTTATAAGCATGTACACTTAGGCTATACTACATATACAAAAATATTTTTTCTTTCTTCAATAAGAAATTAATCTTAGCACACCATAGCTTTTTACTCTATAAACATTTAGATATTTTAAAAAAATGTTTACTCTTGTGTAGTAACACTTAGTTTAAAACAAAAACACAGCTGGGAGTGGTGGCTTATGTTTATAACCCCAACACTTTGGGAGGCTGAGGCAGGAGGATCTCTTGAGCCCAGTAGTTCTAGACCAGCTTGGGCAACATAGTGACACTGTGTCTCTACAAAAAGTAAAAGAATAGCTGGGCATCTTGGTGGGTGCCTGTGTTCTTAGGTACTTGGAAGGCTGAGGTGAAAGGATTGCTTCAGTCCAGGAGGTGGAGGCTGCGGTGAGCCGAGATCATGCCACTACACTCTAGAGTCTAGGCAACAGAGTGAGATTCTGTCTCAAAAAAGTAGTAATAATAATGGTTTTTTTAAAAAAAATCACATTGTACAGCTATAGAAAAGTATTTTCTAAAGTATATCCTTTTTCTATAAGCTTTTAAATTAATTTTTTAAAACTTTTAAGCCTTTTTAGTTTAAAACTAAGACACAAATACACACATTAGCCTAGGCCTGCACAGGGTGAAGATCATTCATATCATTGTTTTCCACCTCTAACTTTGTCCCACTGGAAGGTCTTCAGGAGCAACAACATGCATGGAACTGTCATCTCTTATGATAACAATGCCTTTCTCTGGAATAATTCCTGAATAACCTGCCTGGGACTGATTTGCAGTTAACTTTTAAAAAATTAGTAGGAGTACATTCTACAATAATAATTAAAAGTACAGTAAAGATATAAACCAGTAACATAGTCATTTATTATCATTAAGTATTATGTACTGTTCATAATTGGATGTGCTAGACTTATCTATGACTAGGAGCACAATAGGTTTGTGTATACCAGCATCACCATAAACACATGAATAATGCATCGCATTATAATGTTACTAGGTGATAGGAATTTTTCAGCTGCATTGTTATCTTGAGTCCACCTTCATATATGTGGCCCATCATTTACCAAAATGTAGTTACACAGTGCATGAGTGTATGTGTGCATCACCAAGGAACTCATCTCACAGCAAAGGAAGTATCCAGCAAAGGCCTCGTGCCATGGAAATAACTGCTCTTATGACACAACCCAGAAGCAGCTGATCTAACTGAAAGGTGAAATTGATTACTGAACACTCAGTTACAATAACAAATGGGAGAAAACACCCTGTAAGGTGGGATATGGTCTCACAGGATGCAGTTTTTGCTTTAAGTCAGAACAGAATCATCTGCTGTTATTTCCCTCAGAGCCAGATCACATGGTTCCAGAAATTACGGCGCAGAAGTGGGAATGACTCTTGTCACTATTACAACTAATAATGAACTCACAGCATTTTTTTTTTAATTTTTTTATTGCATTTTAGGTTTTGGGGTACATGTGCAGAACATGCAAGACAGTTGCATAGATCATGGCAGTGTGTTTTGGTTCCTTTTACCCCTTCACCCACATTTGGCAACTCACAGCATTTTTGCCTCCCATTCCAGTAATTTGGAGCAGCTCTGTTGGAATAGAGATCACTTGCTTCCACCAAGAGAGACAAAACAGTTATACTGAATTGGAATTTGAGACTATACTGCCTGAACATATAGGGCTTCTCATGCCACTAAACTAACAGGAGAAAAGGGGGGTTAAATTACTAACTGGAGAGATTGATCCAGATTATCAAGAGGAAATCTGATGGCTGCTACACAATGCAGTCAAGAATTACTATGTCTGGAATCCAGGAGATTCTCTGAGGTGCTTCTTGGTACTTCTATGTCCAATAGTAAAGGTTAGTAGAAAACTATAGCGCCCCCCAAAGGCAAGATAATCGAGTAATCACACCCTTCAGGAATAAAAGTTTAGAGCACTCTGCCATGTAAAAAACTAAGAGCAGCTGAAGTTCTGGCTCAGGGTAAAGTAAACAGAATTTTTTTCAACTACTAGTTGAAGAAAATGGCCATAGATATCAACTACAACTGTGTGAACAATTGGAAAAACAAGAATTGTGGCAGCTTTTCATATTTTCTCTTTACTTGATATGTACATGTGTTAATCTGTATATACTAATCACTTTTCCTCCTCTTTTTTCCTATGTTTGTTATTATATACACAGTATTGGAGCCTAGTTCTACACCTTACTGTTTAAATAACAGCATATTTAGTGAGACTGTGACTAAGTTTGAGGAATAATTCTCACTCAATATATCTATGGATACAATGACTTCAGACTGCATGTCTTCTCAATTTGGAAAAGGATGAGAGCACTTATAAGGATGTTAGTGGTATTTTCTTATGTCAAAACATAAACAGTTTAGATTGTGAGGCAATTTAAATGTATGCAGAGGGTGCATATGGAAGCTGAGCAGCCAAAGGGGTGAAGTGTACCAGTTACCAATTCATTGCTTCTCATCTCTGAATTTGCCCTTCAGTGTCTGCTCTACAAAAATACATTGGAGGGTTTAGCATTCTTCCTTTGTATTAAACATGATAAGGTTTGTCAGCAGAAGAGGGTGGAGGAATTGCATGGGGAAGGAGGCCTCTCTTACTGGTGCACTGTGGGTTTTGTTTCTGTCAGTCAGTGATGCAGGTGTATTGGGATATCCAGTGGAGCCCAAGCCCAGATGCATAAGAGGAACATGCAGTCCTTTTGTGAACTCAGAGTTGTGACCCATCCCTAGTGCCTACCTTTGTGTGGTCTTCAGAATATGGACTCCACATTCTCCATGTCTTACATCTTCAGCCACATCCCAACTCCCTCTGCAAGTTTGCCTGCCAGTGGTGATACAGCTGTGTCCCAAAGAGTTGTTCCCTGCAGCTCTGCCAATGTAAACACTTCATGTTTCAGGGCTCACAGCAGCAGTAGTATCCAAAACTAATGCTAAGCACCCACCCACTGGCTTTGACTCACCAGCACCCTGGATGGTGGTTGTTTCCTGTTTGTCCAGTGACTGCAGAATCTCACTGCCCAGAAACACAGCGACATTTTCCATCATCCAGTGGTTTGTATCCACACCTTTTCCTCAGCGTTGATAAGGAATTCTCCTTCAGCTGGGCATGGTGACTCATACCTGTAATTCCAGCACTTTGGGAGGCCAAGGCAGGAGGATCACTTGAGGCCAGGAGTTTAAGACCAGCCTGGACAATAGAGTGAGACCCTGTCTCTACAAAAAAGTATGCAAAATTAGTCAGGCATAGTGGCACAGGCCTACAGTCCCAGCTACTCGGGAGGCTGAGGTAGGAGGATCACTTGAGCCCCTGGAGATTGAGGCTGCAGTGAGCTGTGATTGCGCCATTGCATTGCAGTGTGAGTGACAAAGTGAGACACTGTCTCAAAAAAAAAAAAAAAGGAATTCCCCTTTGGTACTCCTCTCAGCCCTAGGGTACACTTTCTATTTCTCTTTCAATATTTATGTTAATTGCCTATCTTATTAATAATAATTTACATTAAAACTTCTGTTCAAATTACTATATAGATTCAGTCTCTTGATTGGACTCAGGCCTCTACAAGAAAAGTCTAGCCAGCTTGACCAAGGGGGCAAAAAACAGGAGATACAAATCATCAATTTCAGGAGTGAAATAAGGAAAATCATAACTAAAATTATATCATGAAGCATTATATATAACATAACATAACATATTCCAGCAACTATCTGCTCCTTTCTAGGGTTTTTCACTAGTTCTTCGGCTTCTCTCTTATTTCTAAACAAAGGAGTACCCAGGGCTTCAGCCTGAGACTCTATCCATCTTTACCCAGGTCGTGACTTAATCTGCTGCCATGGCTTAAATATTATTTACCTATCTACACAGACACATGTGCACATGTGTGCATGTATGCATATGTGTATGTATATGTGTATTTGTACATATACATGAACATAAGCATTTAGCAACCTAGCATAATACCCAACACATAGTAATTGATTGAAAAATTGTATTTGTTTCTCCATAATAGTAGTTATTATCACTGATAAGGTACCTGCCTCAAAATAGGTGCCAGAAAGTTCCTTCCCTTCTTTCCTGTTCTTGTTCTTAGGTTGGCTCCCATGCACATGACTTCCTTCTCTGCTTATACTCCTCAATTGCCCTCCTTTGTCTCTGGAACATCCTCCATCCACTCTCTCACTGTCACCTCTTAACTGGGACCTTGGCCTTCCTATTAAAGACCAGGAACGGGCATGTATCTTTGTATCTGCCCTCTGGGCTAATTATTTGACTCTGTTCACAAATAATGCTCTAACATCAGCCCTTTGCTAACCTCACATGGCCTAATCCAGGGTCTGTCACCGTTGAGTGGATGACCATTGGCATGCAGAGGCTCAGTTCTGTCCTAGTTCTGACAAGGATTTCACAGAAATAATTCCCTAGAGAATTCAGGCTAATGCATCCTCTTGGAGACAGGGATGAAAAGAATATGGCCAGTTCAATCTGGTATCAGCAGAAGGGAAAATTCATCTACTTCAAAACAGTTTCTATCAAGATTATTCAGGACTACTCACGGCTACATAAGCATTATATGGGAAGAAAGCGAAAATCACATGAAAGTCCCAGTCCTCACATGGTTGCCTTTCTGACCTCAACTCAACTCTGGATCTAAGTGCCGGGTCCTACCTAAGATATAATTCTATTTCTAAACATCAAACCTCTTTTCCTGTCATAGAATCATGAGCTACTAAAAAGGAGGGGATGGGGAGTGAAAGCACTTTTCCTGTTACTTCAGTGTGTGTTGCATAAGATGTCAGCTTGCACTTGGGCAGGGAAGTTCATTCTCTTGGAAGCAAAGAGCCTGAATTATCTCCCTCAACAACTGTCAAAAGAATAAGCGTAAATTGATACTATCATTCATGGGCAACTTCTTGGCCAACAATGACATCTAATCTTTTGACCTAGAAATAACTTACCATCATAAAATCTCAATGAATGAGTGATTACAAAGTTTCTGAGAGAAACAGTAGCTCACTACAGCATCAAAAGGTAGGCTCTGACCTTTTCTAAGTAACAATTAAGCCTGCTTTTACATAATGATATGTGCCATCTGGAGAGCAAAGCATATGTCTTTTTAATTAATTGACTAGAAACAGACTTATGAAAAGGAAATGGAAACACCAACTGGTAATATTCCTTTTTTATGTCATCATAATTCTTTTATTTACCTCAACTCTTGACACTTGTGGGAAATCTTTATTTGCTGCCTCCTCGAAAGTTTGAATCTCTTTGAACATTGTCACCCATGGTGCTCTCAAGGAACTGGCTTTGTACTGAAGATCACGTGCCAGGAGGATAACTGACCTCAGCTGGGCACCCAAGGATTCCTGAGTTCTAGCTGTGTACCTAACGGCCCTATGACTTTGACCTCTGTTTCCCTATGTATACATTGAAGGAGTTGTACTAGATGACCCCTAAAACATCTTTGAGTTCAAACATTCTATAATACTAGTGTTTTCAATACAAAGAATCATCGTGTTTCCTTCCTTTCATTTCCTTTCTATCAGAGGGTCTTTGCTAGAGAATCAGATTTACCAAGGGATTCTAGTTAGGAACACTTTTTCCACTGGTGGCAACATTCAAACAGCTGCAACTGCCAGGATGGTCAAGTGGCACCCATTTAAAAATATGTCAAAGTAATATATTTTGGGGGTAAAAATAATTTTTTGAGACAGGATCTTGATCTGTTGCCCAGGCTGGAGTGCAGTGGCATGGTCTCAATTCACTGTGGCCTTGACCTCCCGGGCTCAAGCAAACCTACTACCTCAGCCTCTCGAGGAGCTGAGACTTCAGGTGTGCACCACCATGTCCAGCTAATTTTTGTATTTTCCATAGAGGCAGGGTTTCATGATGTTGCCCAGGGTGGTCTTGAACTTTTAGGTTCAAGTGATCTACCCACCTCTGCCTCCCAAAGTGCTGGGATTATAGGCATGATCACCCAGCTGGGATAAAATATTTTAATTTCCTTTACTTGTCTTTCCTTTTTAGCAACTAAGCCACTCTAACACAGGGATTCTCATCTGTTTTCCTAGTGCCTAGAAGAGTGCCTGGTACATAGTGAGTGCTCAGTAAATATTTGTTTCATAAATAAATGAACTGTCTTCACTGACCAGATGCCTCAGAGATTCACCTCCCTCTTGTTAGAAAATGATGAAATGGTTTTATAGAGCAAATTAGACTGTGAGCAATAAGTGAAAAATACTTTGTAGATGCAGAAATGATTATTTCATTATCTGGCCAACGTACAAGGGACACATACAAATTGTTCTAATCACAGAGTGATGAAAGAGTAATGAACAATGGGTTCTTGAATAAGCGCAGGAAGAAAATAACGAATTGTGGTTTAAACGAAATTGGAATGCAATGGCCTGCATCACAGGCTTGCTTTATCTATTCTTTGAGCACTGTCATTTGAGGGAAATGTCCTTCAGAGAAAGAAAAAAAAGAGTTAGAGAGGCCAGCCAAGTGAAGAAATAGGCCCAGGACTTGCACTGAGTAGGTCAGTATTTAAATGCCTTTCATTGTGGATCTTTTACTTGCCAGATTCAATTTTCTAAGTAATTTGCAACAATGGATCAAGTGAGTATTTGCTCCTTTGCCTTGAAAACAAATTTTCTCTTATTCAGAGAATTCACTGACAGCAACTGAAAATTCTGGCTACCTCTGATCAGATACCTTCTTCATCCAAACACAATCAACTCACAATAATTAGTAATGAGGATTGTGTTTTCCAAGGGAGGTTTTCATTTAGGGTAGGTCTACAAAATATGGTTTCTATTTTCCTGAAGGTATTTTAGCTGCTGGATGCAGAATTGAACATTAGGCAGGTAAATGCTATTGCTAAAGAGAAGGGCTCTCATCTAGATCTTCACATGGTTCAGTGCCAAATGATAATTTCCAGTTGGGCAGGTGTGGAAGGTCTTACCTTAATTGAGTAAGATGCTGGATTACATTTGTACAATCATATATTCAAGTCAATGAGACAATGGCCTGAGGCCTCCCATAATGATAGAGCAAGAAAGAAATATCTAGTCTTACTATAGTATATTAAAGTTTTGGAGTCTTCACACCAAAAAAAGCACTTGAGCCCTGAGGAGATTAGCGGCAATGACTCTTAAAAGAATAAACGAAGAATTGTACATAGGATTCTTATGTGTATATTTCTTTGATAGGCCTCCTATTCCTACCTGTACCTGAAACATAGAGCAGAAAATAACATTTCGTTACAAAGACAAGAAAAATCAATTACAGCATCCAAAGTCATGGCTCAGAAAGGCACACATATTCCCTCAGCAGGTCTCAGTGCCTTTATGTGAAAGTCACACAGAGAACTCAATCATTTCCAGGTCTATCAGTAGCAGGGTTTTTTTTTTAATGCTTAGCAATTCAAATCACAATGGGAAATAGATATATATTATTTACATTGACCATTATGCCTATTTGTTTAAAACATTAAAATAAAGTAGCAAAGAGGTCACTTCTACAACTATGAGTAAATTTACATACTACTAACCCAGAAGTCCATTAATATTTCTTATAGTATCTCCTCTCAAATCTGTTATAAGGTAATGTGATGTGGTTCTTTTTTCCTGATTTTCATCATTTGAAAATGTTCTCCAGTTAACAGTGCATGTGGATGCAGCATGATTACTAAATGTTTCAGTGTCAGTTGCCTATTTCTGTGTAACAAACAACCCTAAAACTCCACAGCTTAGAACAACATCAATTTCTTAGTTTCTTATGCTATGCTGATTGATTGCGTGGTTCTTCGACTCTGTGTGCTGTTGCCCAGGTCCCTGGGATGGCTGGAAGATCCAAAGTGGCCTCTTTCCTAGGACTGGAAATTGCTGCTGGCTCCTGATTGGGAGATTGGCTGAGGATGTTGGTTGAGGGTCTCAGTTTTCCTCCATGTGAGCCTCTCCATGTGGCTTCCTGGGTTTTATCACAGTGTGGTGGCTGGGCTTCAAGAAGAAGCATTCCAAACAGAAACACAGAAACCGAAGATCTCTTAAGGTTCAACCTTGGAGGATACAATGTCACTTACACCACATTCTGCTGGTCAAACAGGTCACAGGGCCAGTTCAAATTTACCTCTCACTGGGATGAATGGCAAAAGCACATTGCAAAAGAGCATGTGGGATGGGAGTTCATGCTTCAGTCAGCTTTGGGAACATATTCTACCACAATCCTGAGATTTGCTTTTTACTTTCCCCTTTGCTGCTTTCCTTCTCATTTTCTCCATATATTGGATTTTTAATCAGATCACATAGATGAACCAGATTAGAATATATTAAGTACACAAGATGTTCTGCTCTTAATTTGCAAACTATGTCAGTGTAGATCAATCATGGGGAATGGGACCAGGCAATATGTATCTGACGATTTTAAGGAGCTCAAGGGAGAAATTGTGTTCTTCGTTAAAATGTGTAGTCTGTGATTATAGAAGTTTATTCTGCAAACAAGAGCCCAAGTTTCCTGGTGTCTATGTGCCAGGCATCATTATAAATATTTTATATTAATCTCCTTATTTAATTTTTGCAGCACTTTGAGGTGTATTTTATTGTCTCCATTCTCTGGATGAGGAAATTGGGGTTCAGAAAACTAGATTAACTAGCCCAAGTTATCACATCTAATAAACAGGTGGAGGCCGGATGTGGTGGTATGTGCCTGTGGTCCCAGATACTCAGGAGGCTGTGGCAGGAGGATTCTTTGAGCCTGGGAGTTCAAGGCTGCAGTGAGCTATAACCACACCACTGTACTCCAGCCTGAGCAACACAGTGAGACCCTGTCTCATAAATAAATAAGTGGTCTTTAAAATTCAGTTATGTCCAACTTCAAAACCCCTGCTATGCAAAGTGTGGCCCCATGAACCCTTGTCCCATCAGAATAGGTGCAGCCTGATGGGACCAGAGGGGGTCCTCTAAGGCACAGGGATGAGGGTCGGGGTCCCAATGGCTGATGTCTGGCGGAAGTAAGGATTTATTGGTCTACAGTAAAAATTGTGAGGGAGTAGCAGCAGCTGGAATCAAACAGGCTGCTGAAAACCAGGCTGGTTGGAAATATTTGTAAAGGGCTACAATGAGCCAGAGATTAAATGTAACCTGCTTGTAAACAACAATATGGTTTCGTGGAGAAGAATTAAACAAGTTCTTTTGTGAGATAACAGACAATATGGAGTCAATATATTTCTGTTTACTTACTATGGGAACTTAAAACTTTCCAGAGGCCTATTCTGAAAGTGAAAAGTAACAAAATAAGAAACTACCTATATTGAGTCCTATGACAGCTGAAGGCCCTTGCAGCACAGCTCCAGGGCAGCTGGAGAGTTTGTTCAAAGTCCATATCCTTCAAGAAAGTGGGGAGCAAAATTCCACGGAGCTACAAGTGCAAATCTATTGAGGTGTGATGGAAAGTCTTCA
Source organism: Callimico goeldii (assembly GCA_963573925.1). Taxonomy (NCBI): domain Eukaryota; kingdom Metazoa; phylum Chordata; class Mammalia; order Primates; family Cebidae; genus Callimico; species Callimico goeldii. Next base: position 11,524 of record CAUYOR010007738.1, on the reverse strand, counting down.
CTTTTACATCAGCTACATTCAATTTGGAATCTTGATCTGAAAATAAAACCTGTATGACCTTAGGGAACTCATGTAACCTAGAGGAGGCTCTGTTTCCACATCAATAAACAGGGAATAATAGTATGTACTTTCCAAGGTAATTACGTGAAACAAGAAAAAATCTGGCAGTGCACAGTGGCCCACGCCTGTAATCTCAGCACTTTGGGAGACCAAGGCAGGTATATGGCTTGAACCCAGGGGTTCAATACCAGCCTGAGCAACATAGTGAGGCTCTGTCTCTACAATTTATTTTTAAGTTAACTGGTCGTGGTGGCATACACCTGTGGCCCCAGCTACTTGGGAAGCTGAGGCAGCAGGATCACTTGAGCCTAGGAGGGTGAGGCTGCAGTGAGCCATGACTGTGCTACTGCACTCCAGCCTGGGAGACAGAGCAAGATCCTGTCTCAAAAAATGGAAATCTGTATTTTAAGACCTAACAGGCAGTGAATTAATATTTATTTTATGTATACATATACTTACTACAAGCTGAGCACTATTCTAAGCACTTCACAAAATGTAACTCATTTAATCTTCATAACAACTTTCTAGGGATAAAAACTATTATTATTTTCATTGCAGAGATGAGAAAACTGAGGCACAGAAAAGCTGAATGACTTGCCCATGGTTGTACAGCTGGGGAACAGGAGCACCGTATAGCTTGAGAGTCTGTCGCGTTCTTAACCGTTATATTAAACATTATGTTAAGCTGGAATTTCTGAAGTCTTCATCATTAAAACCTTCTAATGATTCTTCCTTTTATTTTCCCCCATTAAATTTGAACTTCTGCAAACTATTTCGATGAGAGAGGCATTATTAGCTGGTAGCATGTTCAGAAACACTGCAGCAAGTTACCTTGCCTCCCAGAGCAAATTTTCCTAGGTACCATTGCTAAATAAATGGAGGTGGGGCCCCAGAGCATCAAAGCCTGCCCCCTGCCTACTCCACATCCCACAATGTTGCCTGAATAAATCTTCAGCCCACATATTCTGTTTTGTGTCTGCAGGCTGGGTCAAGGAGGTTGACAGAGTTTTTATTCTTTCCAAGGTAGTCATTAAGGATATAAATTTTTATATCTCTCAATTAAATTGTTGATTCCATTCCATAAAAGCTAAAACTCAGTCTCCAATGGTGGGACAAAGTAGGCAGCTTGCCAGGCATCTGAGTTTCTATCTAGTTTAGATAGAAAGGGGTTGCGAGAACCCAATGCATGATTTAGCCTTATATCTTTCCATGCACCAGAAACTACCACTTCATAGGAAAGTAATAAAAAGCCAGAATGCACCTTGCTCCTTGATATAGGATTATGCCTAGTGGAGAAATAAAAGAATGACTTATAGAGCAAGGTGCCAGGACTAGGCCAGTCCAGTTCAGGCCTAATAAGGATTTACTTTGACTCAGTTTGTTCTGTCGGGGAGTTGATCATTTAATGAACAAGAAACTGTCACTCTTGAGCATGTTCTGCTTCACTGCCTTTCTCACTCAGTTCCCTCCCACCATCCAGAGCAGCCTGACCCCTATCTACTTGTCTGTCTCCTTGGAAATTCCCAACATGGAAGGGGCATTGTTCAGCCAAGACAGATGAAGAAAGGACATAAGGGAGAGGGCACCTGCCTGTTGCTGCCTGGGGGAGGAGAGGGAGGAGAGAGTCTTTTAATTTCCCGTTACAGCTTTTCAGTATTCTCCTTCCCACTGCTGGAAGTACTGAGCTTTGGTTCCACTAATACCCCTTCTATGCTCTGGGAGGATGGTTTGAGAAAGAGCTGCAGTAACTGTCTGGTTTTCCTTTTGTTAATCCCATGGGGCCTAACCCTCAAATTTGAACCTTGAAGAAAAACAAATCCCAAATATAATCAGCCGACCTTCATAAACTAGTTTCCTTTCCTTCACTCCCTCCTCTGTGTCTATTCGAGAGAGAGTACTGTGTAGGGGCTATTGTCTATACCTTGGGGAATATTGATGTTACTTAACTATCTGAATCTCGACTGCCTCATCCATATAATGTGGAAAAGAATAAAACCTATGTCCATAGTATTTTTGTGAGAATTTAAAACATATAAAACATTTAGAAGAATATCCGGCACAAAGTAAGTGCTATGTAAGTGTTAGCTATTATTACTTCATGAAGAAGGAAGGGGTGGATGAAGATGAAAGCAAACAGATGCTGTAGAATTTCCGAATTCTGAAGATGAAAGCTGATCTAGAGATCAGCTGGTTTATGCCACTCATTTCACAGATAAGGAAACTGAGGCCTAGACAGAGGAAATGCTGGATTCCCATATTAAAACTCTTTCTATAATGTTACACCTTAGCTAATTTTATGCCTAAGGTGGTCTAACTCTGGTTTATTTATTCCTCCAGCCAACACTTAGTAAAGGATTGTCATAATGCATAACTCCAGGAAATTGTGCAATATCGTGGCTCTATGTCTAGGTGGTGAAATAGTGTGGCCGATGGACTCTAGGTTGGCCTTCATAATCCCTATTCCTGATGCTCACACCCTTATGTGATTTCTTCACCTTGAGTGTTGGCAGGACCTGTGACTACTTCTAACTAATAGGAAACTGCAAATATTGGGCATGCTGGCATGTGCCTATAGTCCCTGCAACTTGGGAGGCTGAGGCAGGAGATCACTTAAGGTCAAGAGTTTGAGACCAGCCTAGGCACATGGCAAAACCCCATCTTGACTAAAAAAAATACAAAAATTAGCCAGGCATGGTGGTTCATACCTGCAGTCCCAGCTACTCAGGAGGCTAAGGTAGGAGGATTGCTTGAGCCTGAGTGGTTGAGCCTGCAGTGAGCTGAGATTGCACCACTGCACTCCAGCCTGGGTGACAGAATGAGACTGTGTCAAAACAAAACAAAACAAAACAAAACAAACAAGCAAAAACAAAGACTCTAATGCCCATCTTGCTAAGAGTGACACTTTCTCCCTTGCTGGCCTTGAAGAAGCAGGCTACCACATGTAGAATAAGCTGAGGATGGCCTCCAAAAATGACCAGCAACAGACTGAGGCTCTCAATCTGGCAGCCTACAAGGAACTGAATCCTGTCAACAACTAAATAAGCTTGGAAATAGATCCTTTCTGTCAAATCTCAGAAAAGGCATCAGCCCCAGCTGACACCTTGACTGCCTTGAACGGCTCTTGTAAGGCCTTTAGCAGAGGCCTTGCTAAACTGTGCCCAGAGTTCTGACCCACAGAAACTGCAATATACTAGGTGAAGGGATCTAAGGAAGGGAGGTGGTATAGAACAGGGTTGTGGTATGGAAACATTTATCTGGGCTGATTGGGAGAAAAAATTCGGAGGGGATGAGACTGGTAACAGGAAGATTAATTAGGAAACTATTGTAGTGGTTCAGAAGCCTGAGAAAGATAGCTGAGCTGGGGTAGTGGAAATAGGAATGGATGCCATAAATGATTAAGCAGATATATCATATTCTTCTTGTTTATAATAACAACAAACAAAAGCAAAACACCATGGGATAAACAGATCCTTTTGGCTACCTATACATACCCTTATCAGATAATAAGGCTACTTGATCACTTGGAGTTAAAGCACATGGTGGTCCCCCAGCTCTTCCTGTAATCTGGTGAAAAACTTACCACTTTGGCTGTTTTCTTTCTGGTATGTAATTTCAAACATGCATTTCAAGATATTCATTTGTCCATAATAGTGCTCAGGATGGCTTTACCCTGAGAGCCAGAGTAATTATTTATTTATGAAAATTTTAAAAAGCAACCCAAGGTAAATGATTTGTTATGACAGCACTGAAGTCAGGGACAACATACTGTATTTACAACTCAGTCACACCTTCAGGCCAAGAATTCTAGTAGGGAAGGAATGAATCTCCTGCTATCAAATTACTCAGTAAACAAATCTTCCTCTCCCACAGGGCCCCAACAGGGCTGCAGATTGGTGTTTCTTCACCCATCAAAGCTGGAGCTTTGTGATAGCCTGGCTCGTTAGCACACTGCTACAGATGAAGCCTAGCACCACAACAGAACAAAAATTGCCAAGTTTACGAAGTTTTTCTTCTGTGTGCTCTCTACCTACCATCCTCTCTATTGCCTCCACTTTCTTTTTTTATCTTTTTTTTTTTTTTTTGAGACGGAGTTTCACTCTTCTTACCCAGTCTGGAGTGCAATGGCGCGATCTCGGCTCACTGAAACCTCCGCCTCTTGGGTTCAGGCAATTCTCCTGCCTCAGCCTCCTGAGTAGCTGGGATTACAGGCACGCGCCACCATGCCCAGCTAATTTTTTGTATTTTTAGTAGAGGCGGGGTTTCACCTTGTTGACCAGGATGGTCTCAATCTCTTGACCTCGTGATCCACCCGCCTCAGCCTCCCAAAGTGCTGGGATTACAGGCTTAAGTCACCGTGCCCAGCCCGCCTCCACTTTCTTTATGCACATCCCTACTTTGTCTTTTTTCATCAGTCTGAAACTCGGTATTCTCATGCTATTCTGAATCATGCTATTAGGCAAAGAGATGCACATTATCTCACTTTCTACATCTATATGTGATGATGTTAATCTATACATGATGCACCTATATTATGTACAGGTTAACTCACATTAAGGTGCCTAGGACTTTATGTTCGCTCCTTGCCATATGAAAAAGAGCTAAATATCAGGTTGAAGACTTAATTATAAATTAGCTGATACATGGTAATTTCAAAATGTAGATATATATTAAAATATCACGTTGTACAATGTAGATATATTCCATTTTTATTTGTCAGTCATTCCACAATAAAGCTCAGGGGGGAAAAGAGTAGCACATCTCCAGAGAACGTTGAATGCTCAACCACAGCAAGTCTTGTTCGCTAAGCTCAGGGCCCTGGTTAGGAAGGAATGGGAAGCTGAGACTTCAGCTGGTAAATTTGGGTTGATGCACTCAAAATCTCTATTCTCCAATTCCTCTGAACCCCCTAGGCCAGGAGAAATGTCCCACTCCTCCCTGTGAAGAACTAGTATACCTCCTCCCTTGCTTGCAGACAATGAAAAGACCTTTGTTTTATAAGACAGCATGCATTACTGAAACAACTCTTTAACCCCCAGAAAAAAAATGGTAAATTAAAATACTCTGGATGACTGGCAGGGATCAGTGTCACCGTTAGACACCTAAATTATGTAGGGGTTGTTGTTCTAATCATATTCCCATTTAATTCACCAGATTGAACACTACAAAAAAAAAGCTGATGGATCCTGAAGAATGACAATAAAATAATCTAAACTCAACCAAATAGTAGCCCTAATTGTTCCTGCTGTGCCAGATTTGGTATCTTTTCTAGAGTAAATTAACATAGCCTTAGGTTGATGGTATGTGGTCATTGAGGTTAGAAAAATACTACTTTTCTTTTCCACCCCAGTCAGGAAAGATTACCAGAGGGTTCATATTCACATGTAACTGACAAGACAATAGCATCGTTTTTTGTTTTGAAAATGTTTTTTGTTTTTGAGATGGAGTCTCGCTCTGCCACCCAAGCTGGAGTGCAGTGGCATGATCCAGCTCACTGCAACCGCTGCCTCTGAGGTTCAAGTGATTTTCCTGCTTCAGCCTCCTGAGTAGCTGGGATTACAGGCATGTGCCACCACGCCCAGCTAATCTTTTTTTTTTTTTTTTTAGTAGATATGGGGTTTCACCATGTTGGCCAGGCTGGTCTCAAACTCCTGATCTCAAGTGATCTACCTGCCTCGGTCTCCCAAAGTGCTGGGATTACAGGCATGAGCAATGGCGCCCCGCCAATAGCAAACATTTACAATCATGTTCTGAGGCTATATTAACTTTCCAGGCCTCTATCTCAACATAGTCCAAAGGGATCTGGACATACCTCAAAACTTCACATGGGTAGGCTATAGTGATTATATCATGCTAATTGGACCAGATAATGAAGAAATAGTAAGTGCATTGGAGACCTTGGTGAAACACATACATATCCAAAGGGTAGGAAAAACACAATGAAGATTCAGAGAACATACCACATCAGTGAAGTTTCTAGATACTTAGTGGTTTGTAGCATGCTAGGATATCCTGTCTAAATTGAAGTACCTCCTGCCACCAGGAAGGAAGCAGGATACCTGGGCAGTCTTTCTGTAATGCGTACAACGGGGGCTGGGTCAGTGATTGTTCCACTTCTCTCCAAAGTTCCTTTATGCTTCCTAAATTTAAAGGTTAAGAGAAGAGGAAAGGATAAGAGAGGGAAAGGGAAAGCAGAGAAGAAAAGGGGGAATGGAGGAGATGACAGAGCAATGGGGATAACAGAAAAAGAGAGAAAGAAGAAATAGGGAGAGAAAAAAGGAAAGTGAAAGAGAATGAAAGGAGATAAACTAAAAGAGGTGAGAAACATAGATAAAGACCCCAATCTACACAAAATAGAAAAGAGAGAAAATTTATATGGAAGAGAAAAATAAAGGAGAAAAACAACAAAGAAAAACAGGAGACAGTGGGGATACTGAAGAAAAGGAGCACAAACAGAAGGGAGGTAAGCAATTTCTGATTTCCTAAATCGAAATTAAAGATTGAAGTGAAAGAGTAAAACTATTTCAAATCATTTTAAAAAACTAATATGGGTTAGGCACAGTGGCTCATTCCTGTAGTCCCAGTACCTTGGGAGGTGGAGGCAGGAGGATTACTTGAAGACAGGGATTCAAGACCAACTTGGGCAACATAGGTTGGTATATGAGCTCCTATGTATGAGACTCTATCTCTACAATAAACGTTTTAAAAAATTAGCTGGGTGTGGTGGTGCACATCTGTAGTCCTAGCTACTCCAGAGGCTAGGGTGAGAGGATCACTTGAGTGTAGGAATTCAAGGCTGTAGTTAGCTATGATCACACCACTGCACTCCAGAATGGGTGACAGAGCAAGACCCTGATTATTTAAAAAAAAGAAAAACAAAACAAAGAAAAGATACTAATATCAAGGTGAAAATATAGGCAAAAAAGAACTTACAGATACTCCTTGACTTAAGATAGGATCATATTTAATACACGTAACCTACCAAACATGATAGCTTAGCCTAGCCTACCTTAAATATAATCAGAATGCATACATTAGCCTGCAGTTGGACAAAATCATCCAACACAAAACACAAAACCTAATTTGTATCATTTTCACAACATCCTAAGTCAAAACATGTTAAGTTGGAAACCATCTGTACTTGTGTTTAACATTGTTTACCACATTTTTCCTGAGATGTAGAAACAAAGTCTCTCTCAAGCTATTAACAAGTAGAAACATAGTAGAAACATAATAAACTGCTGCCACTTCTTCTTCTAGAACAAAACAAAGAGAAGAGTCATCTGTTGAAACACTTTAGTATACATTAGTAGAGGAGAGAAAAAATAGAACCCCAATTTTGTGGTTACAAAATCATAAGGTTGTTCAAGGTGTTGGATGCCACTGTTGGAAATCAGAATAGTTTGGTCAGATTTGGGGTGATTTACACATAATATCTTTTCACCTGAATTGTCTGGAAGCCAGGTCTGTAGAACATACATGGAGGATCTGTCTTCCAGGCCATACCTGGCCCAGGGACAGTGGAAAAGAAGGCAAAGATCTTTTTTTTTTTTTTTTTGAGATGGAGTTTCATTTTTTTTTGCCCAGGCTGGAGTGCAATGGTGCGATCTCAGCTCACTGCAATCTCCACCTCCTGAGTTCAAGCAATTCTCCTGACTCAGCCTTCCCTCAAGTAGCTGGGATTACAGGCACCTGCCACCATGCCTGGATAATTTTTTTTTTTTTTGTATTTTTAGTAGAAACAGGATTTCACCATGTTGGCCAGGCTGGTCTTGAACTCTTGACCTCAGGTGATCTACCCACCTTGGTCTCCCAAAGTGCTGGAATTACAGGTGTGAACCACCATGCTGACCAAGACAAAGGGCTTAAGGGGCTATCTCCACCTCTCAACATAATCAACATATTAGGAAGAGCCCAACTTTTAATGTTCCTGCTTACACAACAACAGTACACTGCAGGAGTCTTTAAAACAAAACTCTGGCTGGGCATGATAGCTCACGCCTGTAATCCCAACACTTTGGGAGGCCGAGGTGGGCAGATCACCGGAGGCTGGGAGTTTGAGACCCACCTGACCAACATGTAAAAACACCATCTCTACTAAAAATACAAAATTAGCCTGGTGTGGTGGCACATGCCTGTAATCCCAGCTACTCGAAAGGCTAAGGCAGAAGAATCGCTTGAATCCCAGAAGGGGAGGTTGTGGTCAGCCAAGATCACGCCATTACACTCCAACTTGGGCAACAAGAACAAACCTCAGTCTAAAAAAAAAAATTGGGAGAATTCAAGACAGCGTGGTAAGAACAACTCAGGATCACAGCTCACAGTGAACGCGCAGAGGGTGCATCAAAGCCGCATTTCCAGACGGATCCTTGTTGCCCACAGAACGGTGAAATTCCCAGATGTAGGAGAGACATGGGATGCAAGCGCAGCCATTTTGACTGTTGTGGCCGCTTTGGCCGGCGCCGCAGCACAGCAGCACTCCACAACACTCCGCTCAAAACACACTGGTCCGGGTGCCCTGCTAAACTGGCAATCTGAGATTTGGGAGGGCAGATTAGCATATCCATCTGATTAAATGGGACTTGGACAGTGAGCCAGACCAGGAGATTGCTGGGAAGTGGCGTTTGAGCTAGCGCAGTGGCTCGCTGCACGGGAAATCATACAGATCCCGGTGCCCTAACAGCAGGCGACTGAAACACCTGGGAGAGAGCCATCCGTTCAACTTAAAAAAAAAAAAGACAAGAAAGGTGCTCTGAGGCACGGAGCCAGGCGAGCAGGCTTGGTGGGTTTCACCCACACAGGGACAAACAAAAGGGCAATTCGAAACACTCCAGGTGGAGAGTTTCACTGCAGGCACAGCTGAACCCAGGACAGTGCAGCTCGCTGGGGGAGGGGCGTCCACCATTACCGAGGCAATCCCCCCCTACTGAGGTACACTCCCATTGCTGACGCAGCCTGCTGTTGCCAAGGCAATCCGCCATAACAGAGAGACTCCGCCACAGGGTGGAGCCCATGGCAGCAGGGCGGAGCCCACAGCTCAGCCCATGGCTGCAGGGCAGAGCCCGCAGCAACAGGGTGGACCCCACATCAGCAGGGCAGAGCCTCGACAGGCAAATTGTGACTAGACTGCCTCCTAGCTGGGCAGGATAGTGCAACGGACACTCATAAAGCCCCAACTCCCTGAGACAGAGCATCTGAGGGAAAAAATGGGGTTTTAAGAGGTCTGCTGCAGCAGACATAAACATAGCAGCCTAACAGCCCTGAATGAACAATGGAGCTCACAGCTCAGCACTTGAACTCCTATAAAGTACAGACCATCTCCTCAAGCAGATCCCTGACCCTTGTATATTCAGAGTCACCTCAAAAAGGACTGATCAGACTGACATTAGGTGGGCATCATTCTGGGACAAAGATAGCAGAAGAAGAAACTGGCAGCATCCCTCACTGTTCTGCAGCTGCTACAGGTGTACCACAGACAAGCAGGGCCTGGAGTGGACCTCAGCAGTCATACAGTGGAGGGGCTAGACTGGTAGAAGGAAAACCAAGTAACAGAAATACCTCACCATCAACAATCTGGGTGTCCACTCAGAGACCCAATCTAAAAGTCAGCAACTACTCAGATGACAGGTGGATAAATCCACAAAGATGGGAAGAAACCAGCGCATAAAGGAGGAAAACACCCAAAACCAGAACACCTCGCCTTCTACAAAGGACCAAAACTCCTCACCAGCAAGTGAACACAGCTGGATGGAGAATGACCGTGACAAAATGATGGAATCAGACTTCAGAAGTTGGGTGATGAGAAACATCTGTGAGCTAAAAGAACATGTTCTAAATCAATGCAAAGAAACGAAGAACCTTGAAAAAGATTCAAAGAAACGATAACAAGAATGGATAACTTAGAGAGGAATATGAATGAATCGAAGGAGCTGAAAAACACAACACGAGAACTTTGCGAAGCATGCACAAGTTTCAACAGCCGAATTGACCAAGCAGAAGACAGGATATCAGAAGTCGAAGATCAACTCAATGAAATAAAATGAGAAACCAAGATTAGAGAAAAAAGCTCAAAAAGGAATGGACAAAGTCTCCAAGAAATGTGGGACTATGTGAAGAGACCTAACCTACATTTGATAGGTGTACCAGAATGTGACAAAGAGAACAAATCCAAGCTGGAAAATACTCTTCAGGATATTATCCAGGAAAATTTCCCCAACCTAGCAAGGCAGACCAACACTCAAATCCAGGAAATACAGAGAACATCACAAAGATATTCCGCGAGAAGAGCAACCCCAAGGCACATAATCATCAGATTCACCAGGGTTGAAATGAAGGAGAAAATACTAAGGGCAGTCAGAGAGAAAGGTCGGGTCACCCATAAAGGGAAGCCCATCAGACTCACAGCAGATCTCTCGGCAGAAACTCTACAATCCAGAAGAGAGTAGGGGCCAATATTCAACATCCTTAAAGAAAAGAACTTTCGACCCAGAATTTCATATCCAGCCAAACTGAGCTTCCAAAGTGAAGGAAAAATAAAATCCTTTGTGAACAAGCAAGTACTCAGAGATTTTGTCACCACCAGGCCTGCTTTACAAGAGCTCCTGAAAGAGGCACTACACATAGAAAGGAACAACCATTACTAGCCATACCAAAATCACACTAAATGCTAAAGAGCATCAACATAATGAAGAATCTACATCAACTAACGGGCAAACCAGCCAGCTAGCCTCAAAATGGCAGTAGCAAATTCACACATAACAATATTAACCCTAAATGTAAATGGGCTAAATGCACCAATCAAAAGACACAGACTGGCAAATTGGATAAAAAAGCAAAACCCATCAGTGTGCTGTACCCAGGAAACCCATCTCACATGCAAGGATACACAAAGGCTCAAAATAAAGGGATGGAGGAAGATTTACCAAGCAAATGGAGAGCAAAAAAAAGCAGGAGTTGCAATTCTTCTCTCTGATAAAATAGACTTTAAAGCAACGAAGATCAAAAGAGACAAAAAAGGACATTACATAATGGTAAAAGGATCGATACAACAAGAAGAGCTAATGATCCTAAATATATATGGACCCAATACAGGAGCACCCAGATATATAACACAAGTTCTTAACAACTTAAAAAGAGACTTAGACTCCCACACAATAATAGTGGGAGACTTTAACACTCCACTGTCAACATTTGACAGATTAACCAGATAGAAAATTAACAAGGATATCCAGGGCTTGAACTCAGAACTGAAACAAGCAAACCTGATAAACATTTACAGAACTCTCCACCCCAAATCCACAGAATACACATTCTTCTCAGCGCCACATCACACCTACTCTAAAATTGACCACATAATTGGAAGTAAAGCACTCCTCAGCAAATGCAAAACAACTGACATAATAACAAACAGTCTCTCAGACCATAGTGCAATCAAGTTAGAACTCAGAATTCAGAAACTAACTCAGAA
>CAUYOR010007736.1:0-18209 GCA_963573925.1 Callimico goeldii | reverse complement strand
ATACAAAAAATTAGCTGGGCATGGTGGCACGTGCCTGTAATCCCAGCTACTCAGGAGACTGAGGCAGGAGAATTGCCTGAACCCAGGAGGCGGAGGTTGCGGTGAGCCGAGATCGCGCCATTGCACTCCAGCCTGGGTAACGAGAGCGAAACTCCGTCTCTAAAAAAAAAACAAGAAAAAGAGACAGAGCCAAGATCTGACCCAGGTTCACACGATCTGCATGACAGTGAAGCTCACATCCTCCTTTTGTTTTTTTAAGATGGGGTCTCACTGTGTTGCCCAGGCTGGAGTGTGGTGGTGGGATCACAGCTCACTGCAGTCTTGACCTCCCAGGCTCCGGGAACTCTATCCTTCTGCCACTCCAGCCTTTCAAGTAGTCGGGACTACAGCCATGAGCCACCACGCCCAGCGACGTTTCGCATTTGTTGTAGAGACAATGTCTTGTCATGTGGCCCAGACTGGTCTCAAACTGCTGGACTCAAGCAATCAACTTGCCTCAGCCTCTCAAAGCACTAGGATTACAGACATGAGCCACCGCACCCAGCTGACACCTCCCCATTCCTACACAGCATTTCCAATGCTTTATTACGAGGACTTTACAAGCAGGCTATTTTGGCAGAGGATCCTGCAGTCGAGCTCGCTGGACTGGTGGACTGGTAGCAAACGCTGCCTTTGTGGCACCACAGAATGACTGCTTACACTCCCTGGGAGCTCCCTGGGCTGTGCACCTGGAATGCCATTTACTGGCTGGCACCCTTTCCATATTACAGCTAGACTCAGATCCAAGGCTGGTCGAGGTTACAGAGTCTTATCCATGTGATTTGTTGCAATGCACAGTGTCTCATTCAAACTCTCGTCCACCTTTTGCTGTGATCCCAGCACTGTACTGCCGACCTCATGGCAAACTCCAAGAAGGGCACAAGAACCAGGGGACTGCCCTAAATATGCCAAGGCTTAACTGCTCCCCTATAAGTTAACTGCTCCAGTGCGTTCACCAGGCAATGTAGATGTAGCCACATTTTCAGCCTCTTTTTAGGTGGGACGTGGTTTTGAAGCATTTTGCCCGCATAACCCTCTGAACTGAACATCATCAAGTAGTTACTCAGAATTCATTGGCCCCAGACCCCAAGACTGTTGTTAACACCCGTCACCACCACAGTCCATATCTGTTTGCGTCCGTTGATAGACCTGGGGATTTCAGCAGTCGCTGTGGGAGGAGAACGGGAGAGAACCAGCAGGAAGAGGAAGGCGTGAAGAAATGGCGCGAAGTCTTCTGTGGCCCCCACGCTGGGGTCGAGACCCCGTAGTTAGAAGAGTAAGGGCCCAAACTGATGGGACTGTTTTCAGTAGAAGCTGCGTTTCTGGCTGAGAGTCAGGGCCTGACCAAAATGTCCAGAAGCGACTGTGAGACCCTCCAATTCAAATCGAGAGGTGTCTGCGACTGACTGGAAAATGGTGGCTTTGGCTTGGAAAGGCAGCCCTTACCATTCTATCCCTATTTGAAATCTAGCACGGTTCAGGCTCCCTGAGGACTGGTGGCTTTGGGAACAGGCAGAGACGACACACTGGTCCATCATGACATCTGTGTGGACAACACCACCAGTATGAGCTTCAGCAGGTGCAGGAATAGGAGAAGATTGTGGGAGGTGACTTTCTCATCGTGGCTACAGCCAACATGCCGGTTTGTGAGGTCCGCTTGAAGATTCCAAAAATAACCAGTGTGTACTGGGCATGAATATGAATGTTATCCCATCTTGTGGTCACAGACTAGTGAGGTCAGTGGATATCCGTCTTTTAAATATAGAACATCAGCTCATTGTAAAGAAGTTCCAGCATCCTATTCCCTTGGGAATGTGCCAGTCAAATCCAGTCAGTCAGAGGTCACAACACCCTAACTCTGTCAAATCCTGCACAAAGCATTTAGGCTGTCTAACGATAATTGCTTTCGATGTAGCATTTTATGGCTAAAATAGACTTACTGAAAAAGCAAATAGCCTTGCTTTCACGACAAATGAAATCTAGGGTTACCTTTATCACGGGATTATGTGTGGGCGGTGAGGAGGAGAGGATCTGCATAGAACGGAACATTGACGGAGCTCCCTCTGCTCACCCAAGACTTTCATTCGTGCCCTGTGGGCGCCAGCTGCACCCACGGGCTCCTTCTGTGAATAATCTGATTGTCCCAGAACCGTGGCAGAGCCAAGAGTTGAGTGCAGGACTCTCTGACTCTGCTACTCATGTTCTTTCCGATACACCGCTCTGCCTTGTTCTCGTGATAAGCCGGGGTGACCACTCATCCCTGCAGGGAGAAATTTCTAGCAGCCACTTGGCCTTTAACCATCAGGATGCCACTTGTCCCCCTCTCCTGAACCTTTCTGCCTCCTCCTGAGCCCTTTTACTCACTGCTTTGCAACGCACCCTCCAAGACACATTCTCTGAGCCCCAAACAACTTTCCCTGGAGATCCCTGTAGTCTGAGCGATCTAAACAAGGCCTCTGGTTATTTCTCCACCTCTCATACTGAACACCTACTAAGTGCCTTGCATCATGTGAGGTCCAAGGTAAATAATAGTTCCAGCCTCGGGACTCCTGGGAGGAGCTAAAAACACAAGCCCACTGATGGGAAAATTTATTTTGGAAAAGGATCATGTTAAAAAGAAATCTCCACTGGTAGACTCAACTCGAGGGAGTTGGATTGGAGATGATCCTATGGCCCCCTTGTTTTATTGTTTTGTTTTGTTTTTTTTGCTGCCCAGGCTGGAGTACAGTGGTACAATCTGCCCACTGCAACCTCTGCCTCCTTCAAGCGGTTCTCCTGCCTCAGTCTCCTGAGGAGCTGGGGTTACAGGTGGGAGCCACCACGCCCAGCTAGTCTTTGTATTTTTTAATAGAGACTGGATTTCACCATATTGCCCAGGCTGTTCTCGAACTCCTGACCTCAAGTGATCCCCCTGCCTTGGCCTCCCAAAGTGCTAGGATTACAAGCATGAGCCACTGTGCCTGGACCCCCACCCCTTGTTCTTTCACAATGGCTAACTCCAGGCAGTTGGAGACAGCTCTCTGCAGCCCACCTCTGGGAGAAGAGGAATGTCCCACTACCCTGAGTGCCCCTCCTCCCCCTAACCCCTGTTTCCAGCCTTCCTGGTAAGCTGACCTGACAGTCTACAGAACTGTGGCTCTCCTGGCTTTAACAGTAAAACACAACAGCGAAGTGTTTATAAGGCTTCAGGAAGTCACCCATGCTTCAAAACACTAGCATTTTCCTGCTCATAGTAGCTGCTAAGTGGCAGGGGCAGGGGGAGAAAGAAGCCTTGTGGTTTAGCCAGCAGCCAGAATCCCCACACCCATCTCAAGCTCACTTTGCCCTGGATACTTAGAAAAAGTATAGCTTTCTCTGCAGGGGGTAATGGAGGCTTCTGGAAACAAGAGCACCTATTGGTTCGGTACAGGATCAACAGCATCATCATCATCATCACCATCATCATCACCATCACCATCATCACCATCATCATCACCATCACCATCATCATCACCACCATCATCACCATCACCATCACCATCACCATCATCACCATCACCACCATCAACACCATCACCATCACCATCATCACCATCACCATCATCACCATCACCACCATCATCACCATCACCATCATCACCATCAACACCATCACCATCACCATCACCATCATCACCATCACCATCATCACCATCACCATCATCATCACCATCATCATCACCACCATCAACACCATTCCTCCTTTGTTTACAACAAAGTCCACAGGCTGAAAGTCCACATCCCAACATGGTGTCTGCATTCCTCAATGAGCATCCTTTCTCACTAGGAAGTGAGCCTACGTCATCTGCATTCCTCAAATGAGCATCCTTTCTCACTAGGAAGTGAGCCTACCTGCTCAGAGAATTTTTTTTAAATTCTGTATTAATTTTTCTGGCCACAAAAGCAGAGAAGCCTTTATAAACATGATGAAGATGGGTTGGAGGTGCTACAGCAGTGAACACAGGCTCTAGAATTCAGATAAACCTGAATTTGAACCCTGGTTCTTCCGCTTACTGACCGTGTAGCCTTAAGAAACTTACTTTCCATCCATGCCTCAGTTTCCTCACTGTTAACTGGAGTAGCGCCCATCTCATTGGGTTCTTAAGAGGATCCAATGCACCTACTAACCCTACAATAGTGTCTGGCAAGTGTTTCATAAATGCTGTTGCTGTTACTAGCAAAGCCAGCTGCGGATGTTAGAGACCAACCACAGAGCAAATTCTCTATCTGATTTTACGGCTGGACGACAGTCAAGGAAGCTGATTTCTCTAGCTGGAGCTTGGGCTGGGCTCAGGGAAGGGTTGCTACATTTCTGTGTATGAGAGAAATGCATTGTTCATGCAGAGGACCTGAGAACAAGCCATTCAAACACTGTGACTACCTCAGATCAACTACGCCCCTACCCTCAGCAACCCACGGCCACTGTCCCCTAAAGATACATCTCTTTTCAGTCCTAAGCTTGTTTTTATATCCTCTGGACATGGCCTGAGGAATTACTAGATATAGATTTAAATCATATATATATATATATAGATAGATACACACACACACACATATATATACACACACACACATATATACACACACATATATACACACACACATATACACACACACATATATACACACACATATATACACACACACACACATATATACACACACATATATATACACACACACACATACACACATATATACACACACATACACACACACATATACACACACATATATACACACACACATATATACACACACACATATATATACACACACACATAAATATATATACACACACACATATATACACACACACACATATATATACACACACACATATATACACACACACATATATATACACACACACATGTATATACACACACACATATATACACACACACATATATATACACACACACACATATATACACACACACACATATATATACACACACACGTGTATATACACACACACATATATATAAAATCATTACTATATATATTCATTACTATATATATATACTATATATATTCATTACTCTCTCTATTCATTACTATATATATATTCGTTCCTATATATAGTAATGAATATAAAGTAATGAATATATATAATAATATTAATAGTAATGAATATATAGAGAAATGATTATATATATAATGTATATATACATTATATATATAGTAATAATTGTGTGTGTGTGTATGTGTGTATATATTTGTGTATATATATATATAAATATATATTTTTTTCCCCTGGGAAGACTAGTGCGACTGTTGACTTAGCTCTTGATCTTAGCCTGTGGGTCTCTGAAGAGCATGGATGTGGCAAGATAGGCCTCAGAATTTTTCAGTGGTTTGGACACATACATAATAAAGTAGAAGTTAAGGCATTAAAACCAGTGAGGTTTTTTATCAGCTTAACTGGGAGGTGATAAGTTGTTAAAAAATACATGCAACTATTCTTTTCCTGCTTCAGAGATTTTTATGACTTTGGTCTTTGTCTTTGGTGTAGCGATAATCTTTTGTGTCTTCATGACCAGCGCCTATTATAGTGCTTGGCTTATACAGACAATCAATAAATGTTTGAGGAATAAGAAGAGGGAGGGGCGAAAAAAAGGAAGTCAAGGCAACTCTAGGCTTCTCTACCTTTCTTTTTTTTTGCCAAAAAAAATCTAAATGATGCCATGTGAGACTTGATCTCGGAAAGTTGTTGGGAAGCTGAGAAGGAACCATAGGAATAGCATCCTTTTAAATGACAAAGATGCTGAGTGTGGAGTGAGTAAAGTAGAAGGAAGGTAATGAACTGAGACCCCTTTAGCTGCAGCCACTGAAGTTCAGCACCAGGGGGTCCAGCCTTCTGGTGTTGGAGGGCTAGGAGAGACCATCCCCTTGCAGAGGTAGAGCAGCCCAGGGCTGCAGGGGAGGGTGAGGCCTTCATGAATGTTCCTACATGCCTAAAGTCTCTGTTTAGGCTACAAGTGGAGTATTTTGATTGTCATAAATAAAGGAAAATGTGATTAAATTTAATTCAAATACATGTAAATCTCTTATGATTGGCATTTCAAGGGAGGAAGTCAGATTCAATCTTGGTACTATAATCTATATCAAAGATCGGAGGTATGCAGTGATGTGTACTATCTATGTACAGGCATTGCTAACTTGAGAAATGACTCGTATTGGCATGGGAGGAGCCTTCGGCATGGGCGTCGGGCAAACCTACCTGGACAGCAGGGCAGAGTGTCTTCATTCCGCATAGTTGGTAGGATTGCCTGAATTGTTGGTCTTCCGGTGCTTCTTAAAAACTCCCATGTGTTCTCTCTTCTCACCAGGTCCTGAACTCTACTCTGTGTCTTGTCAGACTCAGCTCAACTCTTCAGAGGGCTTCTCCTTACGTTCTCCTCCACACAGCCCTAGCATTTGGCATGTGCTGACTGAGATATACTGCATGCTCAAGGGATACCAGCTCTCCCTCAAAAGCTCTGCTGATTTTTTGTCTCGTACCGACCCTCTGCTAGTGCTAAACCCAGAGTCAACCCCCTGCCCCTGCTCCAAATGGGCAAATGGCTGAAAGTGGCTGCGGAAGTTCCCTTGCCTCTCTGAGATTCTCCCTTTTCTGAAGTCTTGGTCTCTGCATTCTCATTGCTTCAGAAACAATCGGATTCCTTCAAGTAGATGATTTATAAATTTTATTTAGCTCTTCCAGTTACTCGTAGAGGGAGCACTGATTATTGCAAGCTACTCCATCCCACCTAGAAACAGAAATTAATAAAAAGTGAATTTATACTTTGTTGACACTGTGATTCATGTTAACTACTTATGTTTTACTTTTTGACTTGACTGCTAGTAAGCTCAAAGTTGAAATCATCATTAGCCAGCGCTGTAGAACCAAAAGTAGTACACTTTGTACATAATCTTAGCTCTAGCTCATCTTATTATTCCAATTTTCTTTTCTCCTGTATCCAAATTTCTTCACTTATTTATTTATTTTTATCTTGCACAATTTTGGAAGTCGATTCCAAACTTTACTGAATGAGTCAAAGTAAAAATAATTAGAAAATAAATAATAGCTAACTTTGTTGAACAGTGGTGCTCTAAGTGCTTGACATAAATTAACTCATACCTTCCTTATGGCGTTCCTGAAAACAAGTGCCATTATTACGTGAAAGTGCGAGGCCGAAAGCTCAGGTAACCTTTCTACGGTCATAAAACCTTTGAATTGTTTAAGGAAGAGTAGGTGTAATATTTAAAACAAACAAGTCTCTCTTCTCCTCCTAGATATCATTTACGGAGCCCCATTACATTCTATAAAGTATGCTGACTTCTTTGCATACATTATGTTAAATCTCTACAACAACCTTGGCTTAGCAGGATTATTAAAGATGAAGAAAGTTCATAGAGGTTTGGTAACTGGTTGTGGGGACCCATAATTCAGAAGTGGCAGAGTTGAGTCTGAAAGTATAAACTTTCCATGATTCCAAACCATGGCCTCAGTTTTGTCCTCCACTCCTGGTCTTCATAGCTATCCAGTTTTCTCAACTTACCTTCTTGCTGGACAAAGGACATATTATTTACTATGAAAGCATCACTGACTTTGTTAACCAGAAAGAAGAATGCGTGATCTGATCCCTATCTTAATACCCTGAAACCCGCTGCAGCCTGGGGACTGCTCTCCTGGAGCTCTGCAAGAATTGTTTCTGGAAAGTATTTTGGGCTTCCAGGAAAACTGCAATCCTAAAAGTCTATTCCTAAGGGGAATTTCAATTTTTCGCAAGAGGTCTGTGTGAAATAGCCTCCGTTGTACCCAAAGAATAACCCTGTGGGCTGAAGAAAGAAACCCAAATAGTCTTCCTTGGACCCGTGTGGATCCCATTGTGTCAGTATTTGTCTGCACAAAGGACCAGTCTGAAATAGCCTGCTCTGTGAAGCTTGTGGGAAGCAGGGCCCCAGTGATGGCTTCCTTAATTGAACTACCCTGTCCCTTCAGAAATTGGAAGAACTAGACCATGATAGCCTGGGGTTGAAGCAGAAAGAAGCAGGGCTCAGGAGACTTGAATTTCAGTCCTGGTTACCCTAGCCCTTTGTATGACTTGGGTAAGTCAGTTCACCTTTCTGGGCCTCAGAGGTTCTGATATTTAACATGTAAACATTAGAGGGATTGGCTTCTTACATTTGCTTCTGGGCTCCAAAGTTTTATGATTACAGATGTCCTTTTAGGCTATAGACTGGCTTGGGACCCCTGACCCCAATAATGCTCCCCAGTCAGTCTTGTCGGGGCCCAGAGAGGCCCAGATGTCAGATCTTTGCACCTCAGGCCTCATGTGGGCCGTGTATGTGTTTTCCTAGAAGCTGCATATAGGACACTCATTGACGGGGAGCCTGTGGTCTGGAGCTAGTAGTGAGATGGTAAATATCATGGAACAAGCAGCCCTTTCAGGCTCCCAGCTTTGGCAGGATAGTATGAAAAATAATTCTTGGGAAGCTGGGGACTAGTGGCAGCTGCTTCTCCTCAGCCTCCCTGCCAGGCCCTACCAGAGCTCGCAGTGCTGGAGCTCCCTGCTGGGACGCAGCCTGTGCTGGTAGTTTTCCACTCTGGGAAACTGGAAAAGTGAATTGGCTTCTCTGTCCGGGAGACTGGTGGGTAGCGGAAGCATCAGAAAACCACTAAGACAACTCAGCAGGAAAAACCAGAGACAGTTACTTGCTGCAGGGTCTCTTGCTTCCCTTGCTTTTCCCCGCTTTCACTCGCTTCTTTGCAGTTCATCATGGAACAAAAACAGACTGGTGGGATTTGATGAACAAGGAAGTGGACTTGGGGGAAAGCAAAGAGACCTGACATTTAGGGCTTGGGCCAACTTGGCAGTTCTGAGTCTTCACTATTGGCTGAGATCCCTTCCACAGAAGGAGTTTACCCAAAATAGGCACATTCAATGGGAAAACCACACTGGTACGGCTGAGAAGTGCCACGTTGGTTGCCCTGGGCTTCTCCTGGTTCCAGACACTCAGTAGGATGAGAAAGGTCATCCAAGATCATCTTGTCCATTTTCCTGTGCCCTTTCTCTGAGGCCCTTGGGAATACTGAATCACCCAGAACTGTTGCCTATTTTCTTAATGTGACGATTGCTGATTTACTAAGGTCTTATCTCTGAATTTTCTATCCTCATTCTTATATTCCTTTGTCCCAATTTCTAGACCTCCATCCTAACCTTCACTGTCTGAAGATGGTGTGCAATACTTGTAGCCCTCTCTGCCTTTTCATGTACGTATTTGCCAAATGTGTGTCAAGCATCTCATAGGTGCTGTGTGTTGGCAGATACCGACAGGGAAAAGGAAGACTCTGACGTGATAACTGTCACAGAATTGCTCACGATTTCAACAAGGAGGTAAACAAGCATAAGAGAAACAGAAAATCTTCGTTGAAGGGTGTTACTTAAAAGAGCCCCCTACACGCCGTCGTCACTTTTATCCCCATAGCATGTTTTAGTATTTTCCAGAGCTTCATCACACTGTTTGTTTTTCTTGAGACCCTCATCTTGAATCTTCATTACAGTATCTGAATAGAAAGAGCCAGTAATAGCTATTTTCAAATACAGAATCAGGTTGTATCTATTTGATTATGAAAAATCTATTGTCTTTTCTCTGTCTCCCTTACTGGAATGTAAGAGCCATGAGATGAATTATTTTATCTGTCTTGCTTACTCCTCCTGTATCTTCAGAAGAATACCTGACATGCAGCAAAAACTTGTTTATAAATAAATTCATATGCATTCATAACAGAAATACATTGGTTCACTAAATACCTGCAGGGAAGATAGATTGCAGTAATATAAGTCATGACTCAGACTTACAAGGAATTTTTCCCGTGTCTGCTGTCTGCCAAAACACCATTAGTCAAGGCTACCCTTGACCAAATTCCCAGGACTTTGTTTTTAAGCCTTGTAATGATGAACAACAGAAAACTCTTTATCACTTTTCAACAGACATTTATTGAACACTTGGTTAATGCCAGACACCCTACTAGAAATTAGAAATACAACAGAGGAAGATAGACGTGACCCTTGCCCTCATAACACGTACTGTTTAGTGGGCAGACCAAAACTAAACAGTTATTTACATTACCAGTGTAAAAAGTGCTATGAAAGAAAACCAGTGTGTTATAAGAGCATATAACAGAGATTCCTAACTTAGCTGGGGTACTGGGGGAATTCCTTGGGGGAGTGACTGGCTGACAGCTGGAGGATGAGCAGGAGCTACTGGGTGAAGGAGAGAAGATGCACATCCCAGGTAAAAGAAACATCATGCACAGAGACCTTGAGGCTGGAAGATACTTTGTGCATTCAGGAACTGAAATAAGGTCAGTGTGCTTGATAGAGAGCAAAAATCAGGGAGCAGCCAGAGATGAGGCCAGAGAGTACGCTGAGAACCAATCATGTGGACCTCAGGGGTCACATTTTCTTGAGAAGAATGGAAACCTGTTAGAAGGTTCATGACAGAATTAAGATTTAGGAAGTGGATTTGGGCTGTTTTGTGGAGAAGGGATGATACAGGAATGACAAAGAAGAGCTAGAAGGCATTATAGTGGCTCAGATGGGAGGTCGTGGGGGTTGTGCACTGCATGGGAAGAATAGAGAAGGAGAGAAACAGCTGGACTCAACTGCAGGAAATAGGATTTGTAGAGCCTGCTGATGGACTGCATGATTCTCAAAGGTCAAGTTTACTTCTCATCCCTTGACTGCCTCCTGTTGAGAGTAACGCTTATCATTCCTGAACTCTTCCTCTCCAAGAATTCCATGTTGGTCTCCAGGCAGAGGTTTACTCAGGGAGAGCCTTTCCAATTCTCATCAATGTCATTGCCACTCTGCTGTCCACCACACAGTGGACTTAAACCCTCTGTATGCTGGAAAAGCTGGAGGAGATGAGGAGCAGGGCAGTGCTGACAGGTGTAACAAGTTCTTACATGAAATGAAACCTCATGTCATCCCCTACTTCCTCTAGTTCTCACTTGAGTGTGCATCAGGGTCACCTAGAGGAGTGGTTACAACATGTTTGCTGCCCCCTCCCAGCAACCCCATCAGAGTTTCTGATTCAGTAGATCAAATGGGGACTGAGAATTAGCATTGCTAATGAGTTCCCAGGTGATGCTGATGCTGCTGGTCCGGGAAGCACACTTTGAGGATCACAGCTCTAGATGGTAACTGAAATGCAATCACAGTACATAGATCAAAGAGCCTTCAGGAAGGAAACTGGCACTCCTTTGACACCACATAGCAGAGTATCCTATGTGGATCCACCCCCACCCTCCCATCCCACACACTTCACATCTCTTTTGCTTCATTTTTCTCATCTGTCAAATAGGGAAATTCCTGAATGGGTTCAGTTAGGACACAAAGTATGAAGGGTTTCTGTGCCTAGGAAATAGAATTGAACTGAAATGTGTCATAAAGGCAGCTGTAGCAGCAGCAGCTCTGATAAAACTTAGTTGCCATTCTCAGAATGAGCAGTACCTTGGAAGGGATTTGCAATAATATCATGATTCACCCCATGCAACCCTCATTCCCCATCTCTGGTTTACTTTAGATGTTCCAAGAAGCAGAGGCTCTCATTGTATTCATGGCCCAATGTCTAGAGATGCATGCTAGCAAGGGGTGAAAGCCAAGTAGGACTGTCAGTGTGGCTTTCTCTGGTGCCCAACATGGTCCCAGAGAATCATCATGTGTCTAGGCTGAAGGGACCTGGGAGCAGTGGCTCCAGAGCCTGCCTACGCAGCACAGTCACCTGAGGGCTGTAAAGAAATGCAGGTTCCTGGGCTCAGCGTCAGATATTCCAAAGCTAAATCTCCAAGAGGAGGCTCACAAATGTATTCTAAAATCTCTCCAGGCCTTTCTAAAGCTATTGGTCCACGGACTGGCTTTTGGAAACCACTGACTTACAGAAAGCCTAATAGAACCCCTTTGCTTTCCACACAAAGAAATAGACCCAAAGAGAGCCAGAAGCTTGCTCAGATCCCATATGGTGTAAATGGTAGAACTGGGAGTGGATGTGAAGTCTTGATTTTCAGGGGTTGTGTGCTCAGTGGGATTACAGGCTTTAGGGCCAAGTTCTAAGATGAGTTAGTATTTACTCAGTGAATGGACTTCTGTAATTAAAACCTATCTGTAGAATGTGTGATTAGTGGGAAACATGAAATATTGGGTGGAAAATGCTTATCATATTCCCCGACACTTGATAAATGCTTTTAAATGGATGTTATTATTACTGCATTTTGCTTAAGTTAAGAAACTCACGACTCTAAGATGCGTCATTACTTTATGTGCCTCTAAGAAAGAAAAAAAACTACCGCCATTTAAACTAGGACACTATTTGCTTGCAAATTGCATCCAGATTTCGGAGACAGTAATACGTGAAAAAATGGGCAGTGTGGTATTTTACTTCTCTTCTCGACTCTGTGAAGATTCTTGCTTTACTGAATTAGACACTTAACAGTACATGAAAATTCCTGAAGGAGAACCATACTTAGTGTGTTTGAGGAACGACAAGGAGGCCAGTGTGGCTGACGGGGAAAGTGGGGTAGGGACAAGGTCCAAGACAGCCAGGGGGCATCTGATTCCATGTCTTCACTATTGTGAATAGTGTGAACAGAAGAGTTTCATGATCTGATTTACATTTTTTATGGCTACATAGTGTTCTATGCTATATATGTACCATATTTTCTTTTCTTTCTTTTTTTTTTTTTTTTTTTTGAGATGGAGTCTCACTCTGTCACCCAGGCAGAAGTACAGTGGCATGATCTTGGCTCACTGCAACCTCCGCCTCCCAGGTTCAAGAAATTTTCCTTCTTCAGCCTCCCGAGCAGCTGGGATTACAGGGCCTCACCACCATTCCTGTCTAATTTTTGTATTTTTAATGGAGACAGGTTGGCCAGGCTGATCTCAAACTCCTGACCTTAAGTGATCTGCCCACCTCAGCCTCCCAAAGTGCTGAGATTATAGGTGTGAGTCACCATGGCTGTCCCACATTTTCTTGATCCAATCCACTGTTGATGGGCCCCTAGGCTGATTAATGTCTTTGCTATTGTGAATAATGTGAGCAGAAGAGTTTCATGATCTGACTTACATTTTAAAAGGTACATGGGAAAATGTGGACAAAGGGAGACTAGCTAGGAAATTATTGTACTATTCCTGGCAATGGGAGACAGTGAATGAACTTATAATGGTAGTAAAATATGTGGGAAGTAATAGGCAGGATATGGGACTATTTTTAGGGTAGCCAGGAGAATCCTCCATCAGCTGATGGACTGGACACAGAGTATGGAAAGAATCAAGGATGGCCTCAAGATTTTTGGCTTGAGTCATTGAAAGAATGGAGCCTGGCAAAAAAAAAGACTGGAGGATGAGCTTTGGAGGGAGTTTGTGTTTTACTCAATGTTATCTTGACACCTTATTTACATTTATCTCTAAAGTTTACTTCCCTTTTTCAATAAATATTTTTGAACACCTGTACACACACACACACACACACACACACACACACACACACACACACACACACACTCTTACCCAGGTGAGCATCCCAAATCCACAAATCCAAAATCCAAAATGATCCAATGAGCATTTCCTTTGAGTGTCATACTGGTGTTCAAAAAGTATCACATTTTGGAGCTTTTTGGATTTGAGACGCTCAGCTTGTACATATTTTGAGAGTAATGGTGGGTATCCTGCCTACTACATAGGGTTATTTTAAGGGTAAAGCAGAGGTAAGCCATGGGACACCACATTGCAAATTGTTAAGAATTCTATTATCAGGGTCAAGATGGCAGTCAGGGACACTATGTTATGGACTAAAGCCAAAAGATCCAGGATTGCCTGCCTTGGACAGCTGGATCTTCTCCCCAGGAAGTGCCTGAGGGCGATACACACACAGGTGACAGTGACAAAGGGTAAGTAAAGTTCCACATTATTAGTAGCTGGGCTTGGGTCCTAAATGCCAGTGTGAGTGTTCTGATGAACTGACCTGGGCATGTAGCCCAGGTTAAAGGCCTCCAGAAGCCTCTCTTTGGTCATTAAGTCACTGGTGCCAAGGACTAAAACACTTAGCACACTCAACAACATGTAAGATCAGTGTCGAGGAGGGGTCAGAGCAGACTCCTGAGAGGGCCATTTTCTGTGTGTGATTTTCAAAACGTACATCGATCTCATCCATTGGAAACTTTGGCCCCATTAGCATCCTGTGTTAGTATTTCTTCACCCTTACTCTTCCCTTCAATTTCACTTCTCAGAAAGTGGAATCTGAGAATTTGTTGCTTCATCCCCACATATTTCAGATTTGCCCTTAAGAGTCAAGCACCATGATTATCTGTGGCACATATTGCTTTAACTGGAGAAACTATACTTTTGATAAGAATAGGAAAATTAGGCCGGGCGCGGTGGCTCACGCCTGTAATCCCAGCACTTTGGGAGGCCGAGGCAGGTGGATCACGAGGTCAAGAGATCGAGACCATCTGAGTCAACATGGTGAAACCCCGTCTCTACTAAAAATACAAAAAAATTAGCTGGGCATGGTGGTGCGTGCCTGTAATCCCAGCTACTCAGGAGGCTGAGGCAGGAGAATTGCCTGAACCCAGGAGGCGGAGGTTGCGGTGAGCCGAGATCGTGCCATTGCACTTCAGCCTGGGTAACAAGAGTGAAACTCCGTCTCAAAAAAAAAAAAAAAAAAAAAAGAAAGAATCCAGGAGCTTTTCTTGGTATGATACAGGCAGAGGGCACTCTTGTCTTCAGTTTGTCATGGTTGCAGTGGTTATCCTCGTTCTCCAAGCCTGTGATGTTCCTTAGGGACAGCAGTTGTGCTGTTCCTGTGTCGAGCCTGGGCATTATGCTCATGTGAAACCGTTTTCCCTTGATTTTTGCTACCTCTCCAGGGCACTTCTAGGAAATGGGGCTTGGTATCTGTTAGTGCTATAATTTGCCTATCTCTGACCCCTCCAAGCTGAGGGAAGCCTCGCCTTTCTCCCTGCCACCTCTACTCCACCCTCTGGTCCCTTACTGAGGGCAGGCCTTCTAGGAAGTTCTTTGACTTTATGCAGTTTCTTATTTCTGCCCTGTAAATATAAATGTACCCTGGGATGAATGAACGTACAGGCCTGGCTCTGGGTTTTGAAAATGGAAGTGACAATACACAAATCAAAATCTTAAAAATTACCTTACTCCAGAGATTATTTCAAAAATAGTTTGATTGAAGTACAATTGACATACAACAGACTGCACTCATTAAAAATGGACAAGTTGACCAGTTTTGACTTACATATAAACCCGTGAAATCATCACCATAATCAAGATAATGACCACATCCATCACTGCCAAAAGTTGCTTGCGTCTCTTTATCATTCCTCTGGCCACTCCTCCCTACCCCAGGAAACCACTGATCTTTTTCTGTCGCTATAGATTAACTTGTTTTTGTTTTCTAAAGTTACATATAAATGGAAGCACACAGTGTGTACTTTTTTGGTCTGACTTTTTTTACTAAGCATAATTGTTTTGAAATTTACCCATGCTGTCGTAGCATGCATCAATAGTTCATTTTAACACTGAATA
Source organism: Callimico goeldii (assembly GCA_963573925.1). Classification (NCBI taxonomy): domain Eukaryota; kingdom Metazoa; phylum Chordata; class Mammalia; order Primates; family Cebidae; genus Callimico; species Callimico goeldii. The sequence goes on along the minus strand of CAUYOR010007736.1, from coordinate 2,562 downwards.
GCAAGGCATGGTCTAGGGTGGCACAAGTGAAGTGCCTGGGGTTAAAATGCACTCAGTTCTTTATGATGGTAATCATAATGATGATGACAATGATGATGATGATTATAGAAACATTTAATCAGACCTGCTCTCTTAACAAGTTTGTAAGTGTAACATACAGTACCATTAAGTATAGGCACAGTGTTGTACAGTGGATCTCTAGAAAGTTTTAATCTTGTATAACTGAAATTTATATCCCTTGAGTAGGAACTCCCCATTTCCTTTTCCTCCCAACTCCTGGCAACCATCATTCTACTTTCTGTTTCTATGAGGTTATTTTTGATACCTCACATATGTGGAATCATGCAGTATTTGTCCTTCTATGGCTGGTTTATTTCACTTAGAATTATGTCTACTGGGTTCAACCACGTGGTCACAAATGTTAGGATTTCTTTCTTTTTTAAAGCTGAATAATATTCTATTGCATGGGTAGCCCACATTTCCTGTATCCACTTATCTGCTGATAGTCATTTGCGTTGTTTCCATGTCTCGGCTTTTGCAAATAGTTCTCCAATGAACCTGGAAGGGCAGATACCTCTTCAAGATGCTGACTTAGATCATCTTGGGTGTATACCAGAAGTGGGACTGCGGGAGCATATGGTATTTCTATTTTTAATTTTTTGAGGAGCCTCCATACTGTTTTCTATAGTGACTGCATCATTTTACATTCCCACTAACAGTTTATAAGGCTTCCAATTTCTCTACATCCTTGCCAATATTTGTTATCTTTCATTTTTGTTGACAACAGTCATCCTGACATATAAGGGGATATCTCATTATGGTTTTAATATGCATTTCCCTAATGATTAGTGCTGTTGAACACCTTTTCATATAACTTGGCCATTTCTATGTCTTCTTCAAAGAAGAAGACTGTTTCCTTTGCTGTGCAGAAGTTTTTGTTGTTGTTATTCAATTGTAGTTCCACCTGTTTTTGCTTTAGTTGCTTATGTGCTTGGTGTCACATCCAGGAAGTTGCTGCCTACACCAATGTCATTAAACTTTTCCCCTATAACTTCTTCCAGGGGTTTTATGGTTTTAGATATCATATTTAAATCTCTAATCCATTTCGAGTTGAGTTTGGGTACAATGTATAAGAGTTTAATTTTATTATCTTGCATATGGATATCCAGTTTTCCCAACACCATTTATTGATAACTTTTTTGCCCATTGTATATTTTTAACACTCTTATTGACCTATGACTTCCAGGCTTTCTATTCTGTTCTATTAATCTATATGTCTGTTTTATCAGGTACCATACTGTTTAAAGTAACTTTCTAAAATATTTTGAAATTAGATTGTGTGATACTTCTGATTGTGTTCTTCTTTTTCAAGATTACTTAGACTGTTTCGAAACTTTTTGTGGTTCCATATAAATTTTAGAATTTAAAATAATTTCTGTAACAAATGCCATTTGGGATTTTGAAACACAGTGAGTTCTGAATCTGTTTCAATTGTTCTTTTTTTTTCTTTCTCACAATGGGTTTTATTTTCTGCTTTTTCACATGGCTGATAATTTTTTATAGCATGGGACATACTTACACTTTAAAACGTTTTGTTGCTTATCTGAAATTCACAGTTAACCAAGCATACTGTATTTTATCTGTCAGTCCAATGTCCGGAGAACTCCAGCTCCCTTTACTTCTCTGGACTCTCATTTTTGTCTCTTCAACTTTGCAAATTCTCCAGACTCGGCCTGAGCCCTCACTCGTTAGGTTGTATCCTGGACACACTCCACGCCAGTGAGCTGAAGCCACCGTAGGGCTCAACTGTCTTGTTTCCTGACTCTCAGCTTGCTCTTCTTTGTTGTCAGATGCTCATTATCTTAAAACATAACTTTTGGTATCGTTTGTCCTTTTTGGTTGTTTCACACTGGAGAGTAAATCTGGTCTCTGTTGCTCTGTCTTTGGAGCAACAGAGCTGTTGTTGCTCCAAAGTCTGTATCCAGAAGTTGCTGTTGTTAGCCAGGAGCTAGAACATGGCTCTAAACAGGGCCAAAAATGTGTGTTTGATCCCTTCTCTTAAGGGTGCCTGGTTATTATGAGGGTTCCTCACTACTGTTGGGAAATTGATTAGAAGTGCACATCTGCTAATAAGGGAATGGGATGGGCCACTGGGGTTATCAACAAGTACAAAGCATAAATTGGCACACTACATTATATTACATTAATTGTCAGAGTTTGAACCAAAACATAGATTTGGCTGGGGGTCAAATCTTGGAGGCCTAAATTGTATTTGGAGTCAAGGCCAGGAAGACAAGTCTGATAGAGTCAGGTTGGTCAAACTGGGGCCATAGGGGGATTTAGGAAGATGTAAATTCTCTTATTCCTTGTTCAATATTCAGTGACATTCTTCCTAGGGGACTCGAAATAAAAATAAAAGCATGGCCGGGCGCGGTGGCTCAAGTCTGTAATCCCAGCACTTTGGGAGGCCGAGGCGGGTGGATCACGAGGTCATGAGATCGAGACCATTCTGGTCAAAATAGTGAAACCCCGTCTCTACTAAAGATACAAAAAATTAGCTGG
>CAUYOR010007735.1:0-14933 GCA_963573925.1 Callimico goeldii | reverse complement strand
CTGCCTCAGCCTCCCGAGTAGCTGGGATTACAGGCATGCGCCACCGTGCCCAGCTAATTTTTTGTATTTTTAGTAGAGACGGGGTTTCACCATGGTGACCAGGATGGTCTCAATCTCTTGACCTCGTGATCCACCCGCCTCGGCCTCCCAAAGTGCTGGGATTACAGGCTTGAGCCACTGCGCCCGGCCCCTCATTCTTTCTATTTGAGACAAGGTCCCTTTCTGTCACCCAGGCTGGAGGGAAGATCACAGTCCAGGGCAATCTCTGCCCTCCGTACCCCACCTTCCTAGGGTTCAGGGGATCCTCCCACTTCAGCCTCCCAAGTAGCCTAAGTAGCTGGGACTACTGGCACACAGAACCACACCAGGCTAATTTTCCTATTTTTTGTAGAAACAGGCTATCCCCATGTTGCCCAGGCTGGTCTCAGTCTCCTGGGCTCAAGTAGATCCTCATGCCTCAGGCTCCAAAAGTGCCAGGATTATAGGCCTGAGCCACTGCATCCAGCCAGTCATACTTTACTTGAGAGATGCAGACAATCTTAGGTAGGGCCTGCTCATTCATAAGGAGGCTGATTTCCTTCTCTTATTACTAGAATTTCCTTCTCATTAGGTAGGAAACCTTGCTTACCTCTTTGGTCGGTATGGGGATTCCTGGGCCTGGCATCCAGATGAGGTCTTCTCTCCTCCATGTCTGAGTCACCCAAATTCTTCCACGTTACTTTCTGTTATCTGGAAAACTGCACATGTTGAATTATCAGTGTCCTTGAAACACAGCATCTAGCAGGAAAAACCCAAACACCATCAAGCCAGTCCCTCGGCCTTTGTTAACATATTTTGTTAACTAAGGGTTAAATGCTGTGAATGCTCAATTATGATATAAAATATTAAATTCACAATTTATCTGATTTCAAGAGATCGAATTCCCCTTTCTTTTACCCTTGTACTTTCTTGGGGTAGAGGAAATGTCATCATTTCCCATTCAAAACTGCTGTTTGGTTTATGCCTTTAGCCAAGTTACTTAATCAGTTGCTAGGTTTCATTTTCCTCTCCTAAGAGGCAGACAAATATTGTTGCCAGGGCAAAAAGGTTTTGCCAATGTTTTGTTAATCCAAAACCATGTACTCACTACCCTATCTGGCATTTATATAATATATCTGCGACTTATACAGTACCCAATAGGTTGCAGTATCCTATAGTTTATAAATAATTAGTGAGCAGTTATTCCCTTATCCTACTTTTTGGAATGGAGCCAAACGATTAAGCTCTCCGCTCTACTGAATCAAGAGAAAGAAATTACATGTTTCAATAATCAGGAGGCTGGGCAACTATGAGGTGCTATTTCCTCAGGACCAGCTAGAAATTTGCAATTCTTTCTTCCTCTTCATTCTTCTACCTTGATGACTTTTGACACTGGTCCTACAAGAGGAAGAGGAAGCCCCTTTAAGGGAACTTCCCAACCCAACTCATACACATTGTGTGGGCTGGGGCTCAGGAAACAGTGGGTGACTCAGAGTCCTCAGGAAAGGGATTTTTGAGACTGTCCTTACTGAATTTTAAAATATTCATACTTGGAAACTGTGACTACATTTAGCATTATATGATGGGCAGCTTTTTTTATTCTCATCAGAAAAAGGAGTCCCTTTTCTTCACCCTGGGAATATTTCTCACGAGTCCCTTCCCTCACTTTATCAAACCCAGCCCTCCTCGCGCAGGCTCAGTATTTAGAATTTGTTTGTTTATTTTTAATTCTCCGAGGGGAAAATTCCTTCTTCCTCTTGTTGAAAAATATTAAAATAGAAACCCCAGAAAATTTAAAAGAAACTAAAGAAAGGAAAAAAAGAAATGTTAGAAAGAAAAGGCAAGGAAAGGAAGGGAGGAGCAGATAGGAACAGGAAATGCTGGGATCAAAAACAGACTGAAGTGTTTTTTGGAGGGGAATCAAGGCCCAAGAAGAAAATCGGTGATGGTCAAGATGGCCTGGGGTCAGAATGAGAGGGACTGGTCATCACCAGGGTGGGACGCAGGAGGCTGAGACCGGAGGCAGGGCTGGGTTTGGGGGAAGTCTCCAGGGTCCTGGAGGAGTCTCTGACCCAAGGGACCCACTTTCCCCGATGGAAATATGACGGGGTCAGGGAGCGCCAAGGCTGTGAGGTTGTGGGGTTATGGGGGCCTCCCGGAGAGGGTGGCAGCGAGCAGCTGGCGGTGCTGAGTGGGGTGCCAAGGTGCTTTGTAGAAGAGGGGGATGGATAAGGTGACAGAAGGTGAGGCCAGAGGGATGAGGGGGATGCGAGTGGCAAAAGGGAGGGCACAGAAAGGGCAGGGGGCAGAGGAGATAGAGGTGGTGAGGGCAGAGGCGGTGATGGTTTCAGGCGTGCTGGGGGGAGCGAAGGGCGTGCTGGGGGGAGCGAAGGGCCAGCTGAGGGGACGGGGACGCTAAAGAGAGTACAGGGAGCCGAGGGGGCGACAGGGCGCTGAGAAGGGTCAGGGGCTGAGTGGGTGATGGAAATCTGGGGTTGGAGGTCTGAGGGGGCGATAGGACGCTGAGAGGCGCTCTGAGTGGGTGATGGGGGCGCTGGGGGCTAAGAAGGTGACAAGGCTCTGAGTGATGGGGGTCGGGGGTTTGGGGGGCGACGGGACGCTGAGGGGCCAGGGGCCACTCTGAGCGGGTGACAGGGGCGCTGGGGTCTTGAGAGGGTGACGGGGCTTCTAGGCAGAGGCAGTGGCGGGGGGCGCGTCAGGGCAGGACAGGGACAGTTGCGGGGCCACTCACCCAGCTCCGGCGCGTCCACTCACTGCCGCCGGCGAGTGCTGCAGCTTCGGCCCAGGCAGGTCGGGGGCCCCGCCCGGCGCCGCGCACTTTCGGTTTCCGTTCCCCGCAGGCCCTGGGCGGAGCCGGGCGGGCAGCCCAGAGAAGGAGGAGGAGGAGGCGGGAGCCCCGGGTAGCAAGCGCGAGGGCCTGGCCAAGACACGGCCGGCGCGCCCGCCCTCGAGGCGGGCGTCACCTCAGCTACCCGCGAAGGCGGGGCAGAAGGGCTCAGGCGGGCGCGGCTGAGGTGAGCGGACCGTGGGAGGCGAGTTGACTACGCCCAAGGTCTTTGCAGGCCTCGGCCGGCCCCGGAGGATGGGGGACCCGGCGAAGAGTGTAATGAGTGTTAAGCGCGACATGGCGGCGAAGCAGACGAACTCGGGTGGCCCACAGTGCACAGGGAAGAGGGCGGGGCTAGACGAGGCCTTGATAACTACTAGAGCGCCTCGGGCTGTACGGCTCGAGACTACATTTCCCAGGGGGCACGGCGCAGAGCGGGCCGGAAAGAGAGCGCCTCCGATCCAGTGCGCAGGTGCAGGAGCCATATCTGGTTATATAAACGAGGTACCAGGCGTAGCGCATTCTTTTGCGTCTGCGGTGCCAGCAGAGTGTCGGTACTATGGGTTGCAGCCACGCTTCATACATCATCGTCTTTCCCGTAGGTTCCTGTTTTTTTGTGTGGTGAGTGGGAATTCCATGTTCTTAGTCTGAAACTTCTGATCCTTCTTTTCCTTCTTTGTGCTGTCGCCTCTGCGGCCGATCCCGGTCTCCCTCTCGTGGCTCCTCCGGCCCTCACCCCAAATAGGCCTTACAGGTGTGGGAGAGGCCGGGCACGGTGGCTCACGCCTGTAATTCCAGCACTTTAAGAGGCCAAGGCGGGCGGATCAGGGGTCAGGAGTTCGAGACCAACCTGGCAAACATGGTGAAACCTAGTTTCTACTAAAAATAGAAAAAAAAAAAAAAAAAAAAAAAAAACTGGTGTCAGGCACCTATAATCCCAGCTACTCGGGAGGGTAAGGCAGGAGACTCACTTGAACCCGGGAGGCAGAGGTTGCAGTGAACCGAGACTGCCATTACACTCCAGCCTGGGCGACAGAGCGAGACTCTCAAGTTAAGAAAAAAAAAAAGGGGGGGTATGGGAGAAATAAGTTAGAGCTGGAAAAGCCACTGCCTTCTGCACAGGCTTGAGAAGCCCTTGGCTGGTGTAAATGATGACTTTCCACTTTTTTCCCCATCAGATCGACAATGCTGACGTCTTAAAACATTCGGCCAGTTTGTTCTGACACACCAGCCTAAAAAGGCCCCGCCTTGTTCATTTCCGACCTTGGGAAGATCGCGGTTGACTCCCTTTATTTGTTCGTTCACAGTTTAGAGCAGCCAGAGGGGACAATGGATTTTGGAGGAGGAGTTCACCACTGGGCCTCCAAGGAAACTACGTGCAGACCTTCGATCTCCTGAGTAAGCCTTAGTCTCCTGTGGGCCTGTTGTAGAAAACACGTGCTTTGAGAACCTTTAGTTTCCTAGCTAAAACGTGGGATTTAACAAATTAAAGCACTTTCTATTGAGCACCTGTTCGGTATTTTAAAAACTGTTCTGAATGTTTTATTCTCGAAATTTACTTACTGGACCTGTTTCTGGTGAAGAAATAGGTTTAAGAGGAATACCTGAAGTGGAAGAACCTTGTTAGTGAAAAGGTATCTTAACATTTTAATGCCACTTAAGCATATTTTTGGATTCCATTCTACCTGTGTGCTTGGGCACTCACATTTATTTAACATCTGGACCACATGGGAACACATTTGAAGCTTACTATTCTAGACTTCTGTTAAAATGCAACCTCTTGGCACTTGCTCACTTAGCAACTCAGTAAACGCCAACTACTTCCTCAGCTTTATCAGCCACGCTGGCTTCTATCATGGGCCTATACTCAAACAGAATGTAGGCACCAGACAGGTGTTTGTTTTGGCTACTAAATTATTACCAGCTACAGGATAGAACACAAAAGTGCTCAAACATGTACATTGGCAGATATGAAGCATACCAACCAACTCTTATTCCTCATTCAGGGCTTTCAAGTCTTACTACTTAAGAGCTTCCTGCTGGCATATATGATGACTGAACTTTTTTCCCCGACAGATCGACCATGTTGATCTAACTTCTCTAAGCCAGTTTCTGTCTGATATGCCAGCTTGAGCAGCTCTTCTGTCCCAGCTTCCCTGGGCATCTAGCTGACAGGAGCTCATTTTTCTGTTTTTTCATCTCAGGTTTGCTGTTGGCCAAAACCAGGCTTTGATTGGACCAGGATGATTCTGGGTGTGGGAAATAGAATATATATATGTAATTGGTAAGTGGTGCCAACACATCTTGCTTGGCTGACTCGGCATAGGCTCTATGGAGGGGAGTGGTAGCTGCTTTTCAGTGTGGGTTCATCACCCCACTTGTATGACTCAAATGTGGCCTTTGCAGCTGATGACAGCTTTTTTCCCCGTCAGATCGACCCTGTTGATCTCCACACTATTGGCCAGTTTTGTCTGATGCATTGGCCCCAGGGATAACTCCTATCTTTATTTTCTGCTTATATTTATCAGAGACTATTGCTTCTTGTTTATTAGAATTGGGTTTACTCTATTTTTTTCTACCAATCAGGTAGCTTATTTTGACCTGTTAAATCTTTCTATAGGTTGAGCCACGTGTGCCAGTGTGTTTTCAGCTTGATCTTTGCTTGATTCATTCTGCCTTGTAACAGGTGAGGTTTCTGTTTTCTAGCTGTCAACCCCAGCCAAATTTGTCCAGTTGGGCCTAACTTCAGAACCCGTTTCCAAGTTGGATAAAGCTAGGAGAATAAGTCATTGGCCTGTTGGTACTAACAGGTCTTTATTGGAAATAAGAAGAGCTCGGAGTTGCAAAGAAAAGCACTCCAAGAAAAGATTTCTCAGCAAGGCAAATCTGCTTCTGCCAGAGGGCGCTGCTTACACTCCTGGCCACAAGAGCATGCCGAACAAAGGAGGGAAGGGGTTTTTACCCCAAAAGCAACTAATCCCTGCTTCTGTGTCCTATCCCTATTGGAATGGGACCATGCAGTCTAACTAGTCCCGATTGGCTATTTTAAACAGAGAGGTGTAGGCTACAGCAGCAGAAAAGTCAGTTTCTGCAGGAAAGTGGCAAGTGTTTACAGACGGTTGCTAGGAGTGAGGGGGACTTTTCCAAATAAGGAACAGATGCGGGTTATAAGTTGGGATTGGTGGGAGAAGTTTCACCGTTATAGCCAGGATGGTCTTCATCTCCTGACCTCAGGTGATCACCTACCTCAGCCTTCCAAAGTACTGGGACTACAGGCATGAGCCACTGTGTCTGGCCCCTTCTTATTACATTATAGGTAACGTCAGGGTGTTACAGGAGGACATACAGCATTCAGGGAGTCCATCCTGAATGAGACCTTCAACCACTGGCTTTAAGCCTATTCTGCCCTCTGGGGAATGGGATATTGGTTTTTTCTTACTATTTCCCCTGGGTGCCTTAACTGTGTATGGATTGGAGTGACTTGAAGTCTTCCTCGATTTCTTTTTTTCCTACCCATACATTGGGATGAACTATTTTTCTTCTGCAGTGGTAAGTAGATTTAATGAAGTGAGGAATCCCTTTGGGCCAACATGTAAGACAGCCTCTGACCTCCCTATTCTTCCGCTAAGGCCATAAGTGAGTGGCCTTCTCTCTTTCCCAATCAGAGCATTGTTTTTTGAAGTGACCCACTCTTCTGTATGTGAAACATTTGTATTCCCTTCTTTGACCTGCACTGTGACCTCCAGGTTTCATTTGCCTATTCCCTGTATATGGTTTAGTCACTGGTGGCCTAGGGGATTTATAAGTTTTATTTCCTCGTGTCCCCTCTTGCAGAGTTCCCCGTTGTAAGGTGGACAGCATAATTTTTGCCCTTTGTTTCTGCTTCTCTTTGCCTTCTTATGCTTTATGAACGTCTGTTTGTGTATGGGACGGTCTTTCCAATTTTCTATCTTATGTAGTTTTTTTTAGAGATGTCTGGCAAGCTATTAGTAACAGCTAACCCAGTGGGTCTTGCATCTCTAAATATGCTTATTTAGGAATTCCATGGGCCCTTCTTCCTTCCTTATACTTGTTGAATGCTTGGGAAATATTCTGTGTACTGAATCACGAATTCCCCTGTCATATCCCTAAGGTCTTACATTTTCTCAGTGAGCTGCATTGTTACTGTCCCATTGGAGATCTTTGGCCAGGAATTTTTGTTCTGCAGCAGGAACATTTTGACCAGGAGGCTGTTCACATTCCCAGACTACCATAGCAGCCCTATGGAACGTGGTGGTTCTCAAGAAGAGAATGCCTAAAATGGACATCAGGGCCCAAGTATACAACTGGGATCCTAAAAATTGATCAGTTTGATCTGCTACCCCATAAGGGTCATCTCATAAGGGCTTGAGTCCTTTTAGATTTTGGACTTGGTTAGGGGGCCTGATGCCTCTTCCCTGAAGCCAGTGCCTCCCTCCCCAAGAGGCACTTCCCTTGAGGGGAAGAGGGTTGGAGCTGATTCCTTGGAGGTGGAGGGGAAAGGGAAGTTCAGAATATCCTTCTTACATTGTTCCTTTGTTGTATTTCATGCTCAAGTTCCCCTGAGGGAGGCACATGCTTGAGTATGTGGCTAAGGGAATGTGGGGCATTGATTCGAGATTATATGGGGTAGGGACTAAGTAGGGGTGTCCTGTATGCCTGCTTGAGGCAGGGGATTTGATGGAGCCAGGTGGTCTACTGGGCCCCATGTAAGTAGGCTGTTTTGGGGTAGAGACCTTACTCCTTTCAGAGGAGTTGGCTTCTGGAGATTTCTTTCCTTTTCCTTTCTCTACGTGCTCGAACTACCCACCCCCACCACTGGAGGTTTCTTAACACTCTTCTCCTTTTGCTTTCAGGTTCCTCTTAGCGTTGGTGTGTTGGTATAAGCCCACCATAAGCTGTATGAGGTGACCACAGAACTGCAGATCCAGACTCAACACTCAATTGTGCATCTCATTCACACACTTTCAACTTCCAGAATGTCCTGACCACCAAGAAAATACTTTGTTGCCCCCATGACTTTCTTACCTTAGTCTGTGGAGAGTTACCTAGTCCCCGTGGTATGTGAAGATCCCTTCTGCTTGTGTTGTTGAGGGTGGGACCCAGTCTGTGAGGCCACCACAAGGTAGTGGGATGCCTCTCCTCAAGAGAGGTAGTCACTGGCCCCTCCTGGTGGAGAATGGGAATCCTGGGTGCGCCCCCAATTTGTTGGAAATGAGAGCTCGTAGTTGCAAAGATTTCTCAGCAAGGCAAATTTACTTCTGCCGAAGGTTGCTGCTCACACTGAACAAAGGAGAGAAGGAGTTTTCATCCCTAATGCAGCTAGTCCCTGCTTCTGTGTCCTATCAGCATTGGATGGAGCACAATCTAAAGTAGTCCTGATTGGATAAGGAACAGATGTGGCTTACAGGTTAGGATTGGCAGGAGAGGTTGTTTCCAGATTGGGTAACTAGGAGCAGGAAGGTATGAGGGTTAACCTTGAGAACAAAGAATAAGGAAGTTAAAATTTGAAGAGAAACCCAACAGTCTTGTAAAGGATGACAAAGTGACTGAACATTGGGTGGAGCTGATTTACCTTGGCAAATGCACTAAGTAAGATAAGGAGCTCCAAGTTGTTTAAGTTGGGATTCAATTGATCTTACTTGTATACTTGTATAAGATTAGTTATACTACTGCCGTGAGCCACCCTCAGCTCCTGGTTACATGGCCTCTTAACATAGCAAATTTGTCAAAATGAGCAGACCCAGGAGAGAGAGACACAGCAGACAGGTGTTGGAAATCTACACCTTTAAGTCCTCTAAGAGTAGCACCACTCCTTTTCTGTGTCTCTTGGGGACACTTACCTCTATGTCTGGTCACATGGCTGGAATTAACACCAGATAAGCATACTGTGGTCTGAGTCACCATGGTTGTATGTTGTTTCTGCTGACCTTTACAGTAAGTTGTGCTAACACCAAAGCTGCTTTACCAGATCCCTGTGTTGCATCCTCCACTTTGCCTAGTGTCCTAGGAAGGGGAATAAGCAGATTAATAGGTATGGCTCCTGATAATTCAACTTTTATATAAAACTAAGACCTCAAAACCCACAGAAATTGTAGTTCATGTCAGTCAGTGATGACTCATCTTAGAATAATTTTTTTTTCTTTTATATTTTTTTCTTCCGCCCTTCCCTCACAAGTATTTTGTGTATGGATGTATGAATGTGCATAGTTCCCTAAAGCCCAACATTCCTGACTTCTTGCATATAACAATGATTCTTATGAAGTCATTTTGAGATAAAGGTTAAAACATTTTTACAGCACAACATGGGCTTCAATAAAGTACAGACTTAAAGTTGTCTTAGACATTGGAAGTTTCCCAGCTCCTTTGATCAATATGTTGTTGTATATCAAAGTGGATGGACTTGGAGTGACCAGATCTTAGCCACATGTTTTCATACCCTAAACAAGAAGCACTATAGTCCAGAATGGAGCACTGAGTGTCATCCACCTTCTTTTTTAGAAACTGGTGGTGGAATATGAGAGGAGGCCTCTGGAAAGAAAAGGACAGACCTGTGCTTCCATGAAACTGGAGATCTGGCTGAACCAGTTCAAGGTTGTGGACATAGCTGTGCCCACTTGGAAGAATCAGTCATTGTTAGATCTTGGGGAAATTTCTAACTTCTTACCTGGACAAAGAAAATAAAATCTTTTCAGCACTTTGGGAGGCCGAGGCGGGTGGATCACGAGGTCAAGAGATTGACACCATCCTGGTCAACATAGTGAAACCCCGTCTCTACCAAAAATACAAAAAAATTTGCTGGGCATGGTGGCACATGCCTGTAATCCCAGCTACTCGGGAGGCTGAGGCAGGAGAATTGCCTGAACCCGGGAGGCAGAGGTTGCGGTGAGCTGAGATCGTGCCATTGCTCCAGCCTGGGTAACGAGCAAAATTCTCTCAATAAAAAATAAAATAGAATCTTTTAAATCAAAATGCTATTGTGTTTGTCCATTGGAGATAACCATTGAACAGGGATAACAAGTAGCAGTTAGGTATTTGCAGTTTCGTTTGGTTTTAGGTTTTTGAGGGGAGAATTGCTGTAGTTGGGCAGTTGGTTTCTGCAGGCAAAGCATGGTATTTCACAGGTGTTAAATGCCTTGCGATTGGCTTCTGCGTTGGAAACCTAAGAATAAGCAAGCACACTTGGGCCATAAGTTCAACTCCAGGTGCAGAGAAGCAGAGGGTATGCTTACACATGCTCAAGGTTGTATGTTAACACATGGGTATTAGACCTGTGGTTGCATGAGGCGAATAAGGGTGATTTGGCCTATGCTGTTTGTCTTTACAAACTTCATAGGAAATTGCAAAAACAGACTACATCATTTATCAACATGTGATGAATATTTTGGTTTTAATACAATTTTTTGAATACCTTGAAGTGCCACCTCAGGGCCAGGCGTGGTGGCTCACACCTGTAATCCCAGCACTTTGGGAGGCCAAGGTGGGTGGATCATGAGGTCAAGAGATTGACACCATCCTGGTCAGCATAGTGAAACCCCGTCTCTACCAAAAATACACAAAATTTGCTGGGCACGGTGGCGCATGCCGGTAATCCCAGCTACTCGAGAGGCTGAGGCAGGAGAATTGCCTGAACCCGGGAGGCGGAGGTTGCGGTGAGCCGAGATTGAGCCATTGCACTCCAGCCTGGGTAATGAGCGAAACTCCATCTCAAAAGAAAAAAGAAATACCACCTCAAAGATGGGACTCTCAATTTCTAAAATGGCTCCTGGTATCGACTCAGAATCCCCTCCCCTTAACTAGTCTGAACCCAGTGTAACTTCTGAGACTTGCTACCTCTCTCATTCTTGGCTTGCTCACTTTTAATTAAGCGGCCATGTTGGAAGAGGCGGAGCAACCGAGGGTGAGCCATTAGTGTGGGAGGAGTGAGCAACCATGTGAGCTTGTAAGCATGTTTTTCTGTGGAGGTGTGATGACAACCACCCCAGAAAACCCCTTGAAGATGCCTGTGAGAAACTGGGCAGGACCCACCCAGACTTTGCTTGGATTCCTGACCTATGGGAAATGTTATTTCAAGCCACTAGGTTTTGAGGTAACTTGCTACAAAGCAGTAAATTCTGAATTCCATAATGAAATCCCCACTCTAAAAGTCTTGACTTGATAGCATCTCTGTTACCTAAGTAAGTCTGCTGACGCTACTTGAGTTTCTCGGCACAGCATTCAAAGCTGTTGGCTGGCCAACAATCTACATCTTCAGACTTGTGCATTTGACTTAACATGTCCAAAGCTGAATGCCTGAAGCTTTACTCCCCTAACCCCAGTCCCTGCAAATCTGCTTCCTACAATCTTCCCTTCCCAGGTATTGGCAACACCAGCAGCCCAGTTGGTCAGAAGCTGTGCAATCGACCTCATGTACCATGTGAAACCCTTGGCTAATCCTATTGGTTCTGTCTTCAAAATACATCTGAAACCCACCCCCTCTTAGTGTCTTCATTGCTACCATCTTGGTCCAAACCATCATCAGACAGGCTTGGAATATGATTCTCTACTTCAGCCTTTGCTCCTGTAATGAATTCAGAGGCAACCAGAGTGATCTGTCAAAACCTGAATTAGATATGGAGTTCTCTGCTCAGTAGTCCCCAGTGTCTCCCCACCTCAGAGGAAGAGCCAAAGTATCAGGTCCTACGTGATCTTCCTGTTCCCTTAACCTCTAGCTTCATCTCTTCCCTTTCAATCTGAGTCAGCCACATGCCCCCGCCCCCCACTTCTGTATTCTTTTAGGATTACTCCAACCTCAGTATCTTAGCACTTGTTTTTCCCTCTGCCTGGAATGACCTGTCCTAGACCCCCAGAGCTTTGCATGACCCCCTCCCTTGTGTCATTCAGGTATTTGCCCACATTGCCCCTCTGGGGACCTATCTAGTCATCTTCCCTATCACTTTCTATTCCCTTATCTTGTTTTTGATTTTTTTATTTAATATTATTTTTTTCAGACGGAGTTTCACTCTTGTTACCCAGGGATATGTGTGTATATATATGTGTGTATATATATGTGTGTATATATATGTGTATATATATATGTGTGTATATATATGTGTATATATATATATATATGTGTGTATATGTGTGTATATATATGTGTGTATATATGTGTATATATATATGTATATATATAGTGTGTCACACAGCTGGTGAGTGGTAGACCCAGCATTTGATTTTGTCAGTCTGGCTCATGTATTTGTTTTTTTGTTTGTTTGTTTGTTTGTTTTTAATTTTGAGACTGAGTCTTGCTCTGTTGCCTGGGCTGGAGTGCAGTGGCGCGATCTGGACTCACTGCAACCTTTGCCTCGCAGGTTCAAGCGATTCTTCTGCCTCAGCCTCCCGAGTAATGGATTACAGGTGTCTGCCACCGTGCTCCTTAATTTTTGTATTTTTAGTAGAGGTGGGGTTTCACCATGTTGGCTGGGTCTCAAATTCCTGACCTCAAGTGATCCACCCGCCTCAGCCTCCCAAAGTGCTGGGATTACTAGTGTGACCCACTGTGCCTGGCCTGGCACTTGTATTTATAACTCTTGGCTTAATTGCAGCATGTTACTTAAATGCTGTCTAATGGATACAGGAAAGATATAGTTTCTGACTCTTAAAAGTTCAAATGCTTTTGCTGGACTTCAGAGTTGAGATATCACTGAGGTCAGAAATGACCCAAATACCTGCCAGCTAGGGGCCAGAGAAGCTCCCTGGAGAGCTCCCAGCCACACCCATAGTCTTGGCTTTGCTGTTGTTTCTCTGACCTCCAGAGGCAGTTGTAGGCCTCTAATGATGAAACCACTTGCAATCCATCTCTCTAGCTTCAGCTCCCACCGAACATTTGATGCTTTAGTCTCATTTTACCTCTTTGTCTTGGCTGAAAGTTTCTTTCCTTCTATAAGCTTCAGTTTCCTCATCTATAAAATGGGGTTTGTTGGATGCTTGGCATGTGCTGATATTGTGCTATTATCTCATTTAATCTTTTTTTTTTTTTTTTTTGAGACAGAGTTTCGCTGTTGTTACCCAGTCTGGAGTGCAATGGCACAATCTAGGCTCACCACAACCGCCGCCTTCTGGGTTCAAGCAATTCTCCTGCCTCAGCCTCCCAAGTAGCTGGGACTACAGGCATGCACCACCATGCCCAGCTAATTTTTGTATTTTTTTAGTAGAGACGGGGTTTCACCTCGTTGACCAGGATGGTCTTGATCTCTTGACCTCATGATCCACCTGCCTCAGCCTCCCAAAGTGCTGGGATTATAGGCGTGAGCCACTGCACCCGGCCTGTCTCATTTAATCTTTACCCCAACTGTGTTATTACCCTGTTTTTTTTATTTGAGATGGAGTTTCGCTCTTGTTGCCCAGGCTGGAGTGCAATGGCGTGATCTCAGCTCACTGCAACCTCCACCTCCCTTGTTTAAGTGATTCTTCTGCTCAGCCTCCTGAGTATCTGGGATTACAGGCATGCGCCACCATACCCGGCTAATGTTTCGTATTTTTAGTAGAGATGGGGTTTCTCCATGTTGGTCAAGCTGGTCTCGAACTCCTGACCTTGGGTGATCTGACCACCTTGGCCTCCCAAAGTGCTGGGGTTACAGGCGTGAGCCACCATGCCCAGCTACCCTATTTTATAGATAGGAAAACTAGGTTCAGGGAGGTGTAGTGACTTCATATACCTTGAAGGTGGGATTTGAATCCTTGAAAGCTGGGATTTGAATTGGTGCTATCCTAGGTCCCTAATTTGCAAGGGCTTTGCTTAAGACCTTCACCAACTGCATGGGTAAAAGCACAAGCATGGCTGGGCGCTGCAGCTCACGCCTGTAATCCCAGCACTTTGGGAGTCTGGGGCGGGCAGAACACGAGGTCAAGAGATCAAGACCATCCCAGCCAACATGGTGAAACTCCATTTCTACTAAAAATACAAAAATTAGCTGGGTGTGGTGGCACACATCTGTAGTCCCAGCAGGAGGCTGAGTCAGGAGAATCGCTTGAACCCAGGAGGCAGAGGCTGCAGTGAGCCAAGATCACGCCACTGCACTCCAGCCTGGCGACACGGAGACTTTTGTTTAAAAAAAAAAGCACAAGCATTTCTGGGAAGCTGCGGGAACCAAACGAGATTCACAATGTCTTCTAGAATTTTAGCTGAGAGGTGGTGACGTTGTACCTCACTACTCATTTTCTGAGAACAGAGCAGTTTTACAAACAGTTTGAAGCTTGGGCTTAATCCCAGCTCCTGGCAGACAGCAGTAACTTCCGAAGATCTATCTATAAAGCGGGCATAACATGTCTTTCCTTCTGGAGTTGCTGTGAGGATCCAATGAGACAATGTGTCCTCTAAATGCTTGGCCGCAGGGTAGGTACTCAATCAGTAATAGCCATCTTCACCTGAGTGAAAAGAGATGAACTAGTAACTGCGAAACAACTTGTACAAACCCCAGAGACACGATGCCAAGTGAGGGGAAGCCAGCCTCAAATGGTTACATGCTGTGTGATTCCATTTATTTGACATTCTGGAAAAGACAAAAGTATGATGATGGGGAACAGATGATGGTGCTGCCAGAAGTTAGGATGAGTGGCAGATGTGGATGTAGAAGGATCACAGAGAAGTGTTTGGTGTATCATGATTGCAGTATTGGTTACATGAATGTGTACATGTGTTAAGATTCATAGTACTGGGTCAGGCACAGTGGCTGAAGCCTGTAATCCCAGAACTTTGGGAGGCCAAAGTGGGTGGATTACCTGAGGTTAGGAGTTTGAGATCAGCCTGGCCAACATGGTGAAACCCCATCTCTACTAAAAATACAAAAATTAGCTGGATGTGGTGGCCAGCACCTGTAATCCCAGCTACTTAGGAGGCTGAGGCAGGAAAGTCATTTAAAGCTGGGAGGTGGAGGCTGGGCAACAGAGTGATTCATCTCATAAAAAAAATTAAAGTTTTAAGATCCACTACTGTGGATCATGAACTCATGCACAGAGCTTCATGAAAAAGAAAAGAGTTTCCACGTGTAGCTCTCAGAAGTCTCTTTCT
>CAUYOR010007733.1:0-10267 GCA_963573925.1 Callimico goeldii | reverse complement strand
AAATTAGCTGGGCATGGTGGCACATGCCTGTAATCCCAGCTACTCAGGAGGCTGAGGCAGGAGAATTGCCTGAACCCAGGAGGCGGAGGTTGTGGTGAGCCGAGATCGCGCCATTGCACTCCAGCCTGGGTAACAAGAGCGAAACTCTGTCTCACAAAAAAACAGAGTCTTACTCTGTCACTCAGACTGGAGTGCAGTGGCACAATCTCGGCTCACCACAACCTCCACTTCTTGGGTTCAAGTGATTCTCCTGCCTCAGCCTCCAGAGTAGTTGGAATTACAGGCTTGTGCCACCACACCTGGCTAATTTATTTTTTTGAGACAGAGTCTCACTTTGTTGCTCAGGCTGGAGTGCAAGAGTGCAATCTTGGCTCACTGCAACCTCTGCCTCACGGGTTCAAGCAGTTCTCCTGCCTCAGCTTCTTGAGCAGCTGGGATTATAGGTGCCTGCCACACCTGGCTAATTTTTGTATTTTTAGTAGAAATGGGGTTTCACTTCTCTTGGGACTTAAATAAAAAAAGAAAAAGAAAAAGAAATGGGGTTTCACCATGCTGGCCAGGCTGGTGTTGAACTCCCAACCTCAGATGATCTGCCTGCTTTGGCCTCCCAAAGTGCTGGGATTATAGGCCTGAGCCACTGTGCCCGGCTTTTTTTGTACCTTTCAAGTATATACCCCTTTTTTAAGTAGTTCACACTTGCAGGACTCCAGCTCTGCAAATATTTAAGTGACAACTCTCAGGTTCCTCATCTGTGGAAAAAAGCAGTAAGGTCTCTGAATGTTTTTCAGTTGGTACTCTGTTGAGCAGGTAGTGTGATCCTTCAGTGACTTCCCATTGTTCTTAGGATACAGAACAAAATCCTAACCTTAAGGGCAGCCTGTAAGGATTGCTATGATTTGCTGTGCCCCACTTCCCCAGCATCATCAGCTTGGCCCTTTTCTTTTCTCTTTTTTTTTTTTTTTGGAGACAGAGTCTCACTCTTGTTGCCTAAGCTGGAGTGCAGTGGCGTGATCTAGGCTCACTGCAACCTCCACCTCTCAGGTTCAAGTGGTTCTCCTGACTCAGCCTCCTGAATAGCTGGGATTACAGGCGCCCACCACCATGCCCTGCTAATTTTCGTACTATTAGTAGAATTGGATTAAGGGTGGGCCTTAATCCAATGCTATTGGTGTCCTAATAAGAGGAAATATGGACACAGGTATAGAGGGAAGACCATGTGAAGACACAGGGAGAAGACAGCCATCTGCAAACCAAGGAGAAAGACCTCAAGGTACCAACAGCTTGATCGTGGAATTCTAGCCTCCAGATTGTGAGACCATAAATTTCTGTTGTTTAGGGCATCGAGTCTGTGGTACTTTGTTATTGGCAGCCCTAGAAAATGAATACACTGGCATATGGTGAGTGTTCAATTAATGCCATTCATCATTTCTCAAGGAAGCTCTTCCTGAGCTATCTCAGGGCCCTTTTTATAAATTCTTACAGCCCCCAGTATTTCCCTTCGTGGAACATTTTACAGTTTATAATTATATATTTGTTCATTTTCTTTAAACTATTGGGTATATATGTGCTAGATAGAATTTTGAGAACAGGCACAAGCCTATTTTACCCATCACTGTTTCCATCACCAGCACAGTTCCCTGCTAATGCACATAAAAACTGCAACAAACATTTTTTGACCAAATTAACCAAATTGATAAGTGGAAAGCTCCCAAGATTCAATATGCTAATACTTAGCATACATTGAGATATTACTATATGCTTAAAAAAAGATATTACTATATGCTAAGTGCTTGACATGGATTATTGGATTTAATCATGAGCACCTATAAGGCATTTCTTGTTACTATTTTATAGACGAAAAGCTGAAGCTTGAAAAGATGAAATAACTGGACTAATATTATACCATTAGTCAATGGGAGAGCCAAGGCTAGAGCCCTTAGGGGATTACCCACACTAGACTCTATATTTCAGTTAGCCCATTTGAACTGGTACAAGTCTATGCACCTGGAGTTCTAATTTAAAAGGACTTGGATTAGGTAACTAATACCTAGTTAGTCAAAATCAAGAACAACTGCTGGAGGTGGGAATCAGGTAAGGAATGAGAGGAGCAATTTTCCTGTATCCTTATAAAGCATCCTGATATCATTGAGTTCAGCAAATACTTCCTGGGAAACTACTATTGTGTGTCCAACCTTATGGATGATACAAAGAAAGACCCCTATATTCTGCCTGCCCGCAGAATTTTTTTTTTTTTTTTTTTTGAGGCAGAGTTTTGCTCTTGCTGCCCAGGTTGGAGTGCAATGACCCAGTCTCGGTTCACCACAGCCTCTGCCTCACAGGTTTAAGCGATTCTCCTGCCTCAGCCTTCTGAGTAGCTGGGATTACAGGCATGCACCACTATGCCTGGCTAATTTTCTGTTTTTAGTAGAAATGGGGTTTCTCCATGTTAGTGAGACTGGTCTTAAACTCCCGACCTCAGGTGAGCCACCGTGCCCAGCTGCCTGCAGAACTCTTAATTCTTGTGTGAACACAAGTAACAATTACGTAAAACAGAAAGTGCTAACTGTATTAGAGATACAAAGTGGAAATAGCGTTGCCAGATTTAGCAAATAAAAGTATGGACATCCAGTTAGGGTCTCGGTCTGTCATTCTAGGTGGAGTGCAGTGGTGCAATCATGGCTCACTGCAACGTCAACCTGGGCTTAAGCCATCCTCCCACCTCAGCCTCCCAAGTAACTGGGACCACAGGTGTATACAACCACATCTGGTTAACTTTTGTATTTTTTGTAGAGACAAGGTTTCGCCACATTGCCTAGACTGGTCTCGAACTCCTGAGCTCAAGCAATCTGCCTGCCTTGGATTCCCAAGTTACTGGGATTACAGGCATGAGCCACTGTGCCCAGCCTATCCAGTTAAATTGGAAAGATATAAACCAAAAGTCATTTGTTGTTTATGTGAAATTCAACTTTAGGTGTTTTGCATTCATCTGGCAACTCTAGATGTGTTGGAATTCCAGCTAAAACATTAGTAGTGTGTGAAAAGCATATTAAAGGGTTGAAAAACATGTAGTGGGTGTATTTAGAAGAATGGTAGGAAATGTCAGAAAAGTAAGTGAAGGCCAGGCAAGGTGGCTCATGCCTGTAATCCCAACACATTGGGAAGCCAGGGCAGGTGGATCACCTGAGGTCAGGAGTTCTAGACCAGCCTGGCCAACATGGTGAAACCCTGTTTCTACAAAAATATAAAAATTAGCTGGGCATGGTGGTGGGTGCCTGTAGTCCCAGCTACTCGGTAGGCTGAGGCAGCAGAATAATTCGAACCCGGGAGATGGACATTGCAGTGAGTCAAAATCACAGGACCGCACTCCAGCCTGGGCAACAGAGTGAGACTCTGGGCATGAGGAAGGATAGGCAAGTGTGATATTTCAAGATACTTGGTGATGAAGAAAAAGTGAGAGATACACAATAACCAGGGCGGTGGGTAGGGGCTGTTGGAAAAAAGGTAAACTCAGTGTGAACAGGAAAGAATGGAATGAACTGTGTCTTTGACAATTGCAGGTCCAGGCTCTGGCTTGGAAGGGCTGTGTGTCCTTAGGCAAGTTTCTGTTTTGTACTTTTTGATGTATGGCACAGTATTTGTATATGAGGTTTGATGTAAAAAATGTTTCAAACAAAAAAATAACATAAAGCCTTACTCAGAAAAATAACATAAAGCCCCCATTAGCCTCACTCAGTCTCACCCTCCTCCCTAGAGCATATTACCATATCAAGTTGCTGAGTGTGCTTCTGAGATGTTTGCATACATACAATTATGCCTAATGTACAGTATATAACATACATATATAAATGTGCTAAATATATGTGATACATAGAACATATAATATTAACGTATCAATATAAATCTAGAATATGTATATTTGAAATGTATAACTTGGTTTGTGTCCTTGGTTTATTTATAGAAATGAGACATACACATACATACCTATATGTACTATGGGCTGAATTGTGTCACCCCCAAATTCACGTATTAAAACCCTAACCCTAGCCGGGTGTGGTGGCTCACGCCTATAATCCCAGCACTTTGGGAGGCCGAGGCGGGTGGATCACAAGGTCAAGGGATCGAGACCATCCTGGTCAACAAGGTGAAAACTCGTGTCTACTAAAAATACAAAAATTAGCTGGGCATGGTGGTATGTGCCTGTAGTCCCACCTACTCGGGAGGCTGAGGCAGGAGAATTGCCTGAACCCAGGAGGTGGAGGTTGTGGTGAGCCGAGATTGTGCCATTGCACTCCAGTCTGGGTAACAAGAGCAAAACTCTGTTTCAAAAACAAAAAAAAACAAAAAAAAAAACACAAAAAAAAAAACAAAAAAACCCTAACCCTAACCCTCAATGTGAATATATTTGGAGACAGGGCCTTTATTTTTTTAATTTTTATTTTTTGAGACAGAGTTTCGCTTTTGTTGCCCAGGCTGGAGTGCAATGGCACGATCTCGGCTCAACACAACCTCCGCCTCCTGGGTTCAGGCAATTCTCCTGCCTCAGCCTCCTGAGTAGCTGGGACTACAGGCACGTGCCACCATGCCCAGCTAATTTTTTGCATTTATTTATTTATTTATTTTATTATTATTTTTTTTTGAGACGGAGTTTCGCTCTTATTACCCAGGCTGGAATGCCATGGCGCGATCTCGGCTCACCGCAACCTCCGCCTCCTGGGTTCAGGCAATTCTCCTGCCTCAGTCTCCTGAGTAGCTGGGATTACAGGCACGCGCCACCATGCCCAGCTAATTTTTTGTATTTTGAGTAGAGATGGGATTTCACCATGTTGACCAGGATGGTCTCGATCTCTTGACCTCGTGACCCACCCGCCTCGGCCTCCCAAAGTGCTGGGATTACAGGCTTGAGCCACCGCGCCTGGCAACAGGGCCTTTAAAGAGGCACTTAAGGCTGCGTGAGGTGGCTCATGCCTGTAATTCCAGCATTTTGGGAGGCTGAGGCAGGTGGATCACTGGAGGTCAGGAGTTTGAGACCAGACTGGCCAACATGGTGGAAACCCTGTCTCTACTAAAAATACAAAAATTAGCAGGGCATGGTGGAGCTCGCATGTAGTTCCAGCTACTCAGGAGGCTGAGGCAGAATTACCTGAACCTGGGAGGTGGAGGTTGCAATGAGTGGAGATCAGCCCACTGTACTCCAGCCTGGGCAACAGAGCCAGACTCCATCTTAAAAAAAAAAAAAAAAAAAAAAAGGAGGTAACTAAGGTTAAATGAGGTCATTGGGATGGGGCCCTGATCCAATAGAATTGGAGCCCTTATTAGAAAAGAAAGAGACATCTGAGATATATATACATGCCCAGAGAAGAGGCCATGTGAGGACACAGTGAGAAAACAGCAATTTGTGTCTCAGAAGAAACCAACCATGCTGACACTTTAATCTTAGACTCGTAGCCTCCAGGACTGTGAGAAAATACATTTTTGTTGTTTAAGCTACTGGACTGTGGTATTTTGTTATGGCAGCCATAGCAGATTGAGACAAGATGTAACTTGGGTTTTGTTTTGTTTCAATTTAAAATATGTCTTAGAGCGCTTTTCATGTCACTACAAATTGATCTACTTGGTTTTGTATAACTACTGCATCATATTCCATATTACTTTATTTTTTTTGAGACAAAGTCTGGCTCTGTCGCCTATGCTGAAGTGCAATGGTATGATCTTGGCTCACTGGAACCTCAGCCTACTGGGTTCAAGCAATTTTTCTGCTTCAGCTTCCTGAGTAGCTGGGATTACAGGCAGCCACTAACACGCCCGGCTAATTTTTGTGTTATAAGTAGAGATGAGGTTTCACCATGTCGGCCAGGCTGGTCTCAAACTCCTGACCTCAAGTGATCCAAGTGCCTTGACGTCCCAAAGTGCTGGGATTGCAGTCGTGAGCCACTGTGCCTGGCCCATAGTATGTATTTAACATGCTTTATTTAACCACAGGACTATTAATGAATTTAAGGCTGCTTAGAAATGTTTGTTATCGAATATCCTTGCACATGCTTTTTTGTGCAAATACTGATCATGTTTCCCTATGTTAGATATTTAGATACTTAGAAATTGGATTCGGGGGATGAAAGCATGTACATTTAAAATTTTAATAGCGACTACAAAGTTGTCCTCCAAAAAGGGCATACCAATTTAGATTCCCACCAACAATATATTGGAGCACCCTTTTCTCTGTACCTCATTGGATCTGGATATTATCAAACTTAAATTTTTGTCAATTTCATGGGTGAAAAGCATCTCATTGTCTTAATTTGCATATGCTTGATTACTAGCTAGCATCTTTTCATATGCTAATTGATAATTTGTTGGGCTTTTTTCTTGTTTAAATTTTTCACATCTGCAGTGCATATTTTATTTCTTTGGCATCCATCCAGCTGCCTCTCCCATCATATAGCAGAAATTCCATCTGGGTGGGATGGACCCCACTCCCAAACTCTAGGGTAGCATGACCAACCCCAGGGCTATAACCTAATTAATGTAATCTAATCTTCATTTCCCAAGTGATTAAGTCAAAGAAACCATTCCATCCAAGCCTAGATGAGGCAGGAACAGCATATCACTCAAATATAGTACACATAATGCCTAGGGTGTACAATCCTTTTTAAGGGAATAAAAAAAAGTTTTAATTCCTTTTTTTTTTTTTTTTGAGACAGAGTCTTGCTCTGTCACCAGGCTGGAGTGCAGTGGCTCGATCTTGGCTCAGTGCAACCTCCTCCACCTTCCAGGTTCAAGTTATTCTCCTGCCTCAGCCTCTGGAATAGCTGGGATTACAGGTACGAGCCAACGTGCCCAGCTGATTTTTTGTATTTTTAGTAGAGATGGGGTTTCACCATGTTGACCAGGACGGTCTTGATCTCTTGACCTCGTGATCCACCCGCCTTGGTCTCCCAAAGTGCTGGGATTACAGGAGTGAGCCACTGTGCCCAGCCAGTTATTTCCTTTTATATAATCCAGTATATGTAATCACATACTAGTTTACAGTTGGAACAATTAGTGCCTGAAGAATACCTTACTACTCAGTTATTTCCATATATATATATATATATATATATGTAATTACATCTTAGTTTATAGTCAGAGGAATGTCTAGAGCAGACACAGTGCAGAGCATGATTTAAGGGAAAAACAGTTATACCAGGACAAGAATCTGGTCCAGGCGGCAGCATTCTGTATCCTGCAATCCCGTGAGCGTCTGAGGGCTTAAAACCCCTCCAGTATAATCTCGCCTTGGTGACTGCTTAACCTGTCAACTCTCTAGCTACTGTGCTGACTCAAAGCATCCTCCTATAGAATTCCTCCTTAGAAGTAGCCTGCCCCTAGATAAGAGATGTTGCACACTTTACCCTTTCACTGCCCACGGCCCGCCTCCTTGCCTTGGTGACCTAATGGGGGTGGATTCCTTGCTGCACACTGCCCACCTCCTAGCCTAGGTGACCTAATGGGGGTGGACCCCTTGTTTATTGCTCAGGTGATTGTCTTGACCCTATCACTATCCTTAACATGACCTCACTACCCTGCTCCTGGCCTGTCTCCGCTAGTAAGTGGCATTGCCCCCTACAGCCCAGCTGTCTTTTTCAGTCCTTTGGTGTCTTCTTCTTTCTCAGATCCAGAGCCTCAGCACAGCAATAGGGGACACCCCACGACCCTAGTAGGGCTGTACCCCACAATTCTGAGCCAAATATGAGTGACCATGGACTGTGACACAACCCTCAGGAGCTCCTCAGAACATGTGCCCAAGGTGGTTGGGGTACAGCTTGATTTTATGCATTTTAGGGAGGCATGAGACAGCAATCAAATACATTTGAGAAATACATTGATGCCAGGCACTGTGGCTCAAGCCTGTAATCTCAACACTTTGAGAGGCCGAGGCGAGGAGGGGGGTGGGGATCACACGGTTAGGAGTTCGACATTAGCCTGACCAACATGGTGAAACCCCTATCTCTACTAAAAATGCAAAAATTAGCTGGGTATGGTGGTTAGCACCTGTAATCCCAGCTACTCAGGAGGCTGAGGCAGGAGAATCACTTGAACCCAGGAGATGGAGGTTGCAGTGAGTCTACATCGCCGCACTGCCCTCCAGCCTGGGTGACAGAGCGAGACTCCATTTTAACAACAGCAACAGCAATAACAACAACCACCATAAAAACTACCTGGGGGAAGGTACTGGGAGGAAGCTGCTGCTGCTAGTTCCCAAACTGCCATGCATTGCAGGAGCCAGAGGACTAAGACACCAAGTTGACAGCAAGGAGACGGCTAAGGAAGCACACGGGAACCAGGAAGCAACAGACTCTCCTTCTTTAATGTCTCTAGCGCCCTCTACTGACTAAGCTTCAGCATCACTTGCAAAGGAAAAATACTTAAAGGGCCCAGAACTGTTATTTACAGAGCAATCAAAAAGGATGAATTTGGAAGAGGCAATAAAGTCATACGCACAATGACATTTATTGCAGGATTTTGTGTAATGTTTAAGCCCTATAAATAACTTGGGTGTTCTCAATAGGAGAAAGATGACTAAAACCATGGTATATTCATCCCATTGGATATTGTGGCAGCTACTTAAAATATATGTTAGAGGCCGGGCGCAGTGGCTCACACCTGTAATCCCAGCACTTTGGGAGGCTGAGGCAGGCGGATTATGAGGTCAAGATATCAAGACCACCCTGACCAACATGGTGAAACCCCGTCTCTACTAAAAATACAAAAATTAGCCGGGCATGGTGGCATATGCTTGCAATCCCAGCCCCTCGGGAGGCTGAGGCAGGAGAATCAGTTGAACCTGGAAGGTGGAGGTTTCAGTGAGCCGAGATCACACCATTGCATTACAGCTGGCTGACAGAGGGAGACTCCATTTCTATGTGTGCGTGCGTGTGTGTGTGTGTGTGTGTGTGTGTGTGTGCGTGTATATGTTAGAGCCATATCAAGTGCTCTAAAGGGGTTTCTACGAGCTTTGGAAAGATGAAAACAGCAAACTTCAGAGGAAAGCATATGATTTTTTTTTTCAAGAGACAAGATCTCACTCTATCACCCAGGCTGGAGTGCAGAGGTGAGATCATAGCTCACTATAACTTCAAATTCCTGAGCTCAAGCAATTCTCCTACCTCAGCCTCCTGAGTAGTTAGGACTACAGGTGTGTACTATCACACCTGGCCAATTTCTCTATTTAGTATAGAGATGTGATCTCACCAAGTTGCCCAGGTTGCTGGAACTCCTGACCTCAAGCTATCCTCCTGCCTTGGCCTCCCGAAGTGCTAGGATTGCAGGCATGAGCCACTGTGTCTGGCTGATTCTATTTTTGTAAAGTGAGCAAGAGTTAAACCCTTATAGATATTTAGGTATGTTTGAGCATGATCGAATTAGCAAGGAGAAAGGGGGTGAAGAGGAAAGAACAAGTGAGGTATGAAAAAAAGAAGTTCCCAGTAAAAATGCAAGGATAAGATAATGGATAACTAGTATAAAAATGAATTAAAAATACTCATTGCCAAGTATTCTTTATACAGCAAACATGCAGAGATAGCTTAAATGTTCAGCTATAGACAGTTTATTAAATTAATAAACAAATTAGGTGATAGGTGAAACACATAATAGACAATGGAGATGGAGTCTCGCTCTGTTGCCTAGGCTGGAGTGCAATGGTGTGATCTCAGCTCACTGCAACCTCTGCCTCCCAGGTTCAAGAGATTCTCCTGCCTCAGCCTCCTGAGTAGCTGGAATTATAGGTGTGCACCACCACACCTGGCTTATTTTTGTATTTTTGGTGGAGACAGGGTTTCACCATGTTGGCCAGGCTGGTCTCAAAACTCCTGAGCTCAGGTGATCTGCCTGCCTCGACCTCTCAAAGTGCTGGGACTGCAGGCGTGAGCCACTGCACCTGGTCTATTTTTATGTGTATATATGTGTAGAAATTGCCCAGATTAATCCACTCCAAAATGATAACAGTAGTTATAAGTGTAAGATTGTGGGTATTATTCCTTGCCATTTTTGACTTTTAAGAAATCATTTAATTGGAGTATAACGAACATACTAGAAAATGAACAAATTGAAAGTGTACGGATGAATTTTCTTTTCTTTTCTTTTCTTTTCTTTTCTTTTCTTTTTTTTTTTTTTTTGAGACGGAGTTTCGCTCTTGTTACCCAGGCTGGAGTGCAATGGCGCGATCTCGGCTCACCGCAACCTCCGCCTCCTGGGTTCAGGCAATTCTCCTGCCTCAGCCTCCTGAGTAGCT
>CAUYOR010007732.1:0-20867 GCA_963573925.1 Callimico goeldii | reverse complement strand
GAGTTTCGCTCTTGTTACCCAGGCTGGAGTGCAATGGTGCGATCTCGGCTCACTGCAACCTCCGCCTCCTGGGTTCAGGCAATTCTCCTGCCTCAGCCTCCCGAGTAGCTGGGATTACAGGCACGCGCCACCATGCCCAGCTGATTTTTTATATTTTTAGTAGAGACGGGGTTTCACCATGTTGACCAGGATGGTCTCGATCTCTTGACCTCGTGATCCACCCGCCTCGACCTCCCAAAGTGCTGGGATTACAGGCGTGAGACACCGCGTCCGGCCCCTCTTGAGTTTCTATGGAAGCTTGCTGACTTCAGCATTCCTTCCCCCAAGATATAGGGTGGGACCCTCTCTGGGGAGAGTCTTGAGACTCACAATCAGAAGGGAGAAGAAAGATCAGGGTCCTGCCTTGGGGCAAGTGAAAGGAGGGCTGGAGGGAGATTCTGTTTTCTGAGGCCTAATATACATAATAACAAAAAGTCTGTAACTAGGGCTATGGGAATTATGAACCAGGAAAGATGGACAAAAGGTATATATCGGAACACCACACATGACAACAAAGAATTTAGAATATTACATAAAGTTGGTTGATGAAGCAGTGGCAGGGTTTGAGAGGATTGTCCCAGTTTTAGAAGAAATTCTACTTTGATTAAAATGCTATCAAACAGCATCGCATGCTACAGAAAAGTCAAATGATTTTGCCAAGTGATGCGGCAAACTTTATTATCTCATTTTAAGAAATTGGCCACAGCCACCCAGACCTTCAGCAACCACCACCTAGATCAGTCAGCAGCCAACAACATTCAGGGAGGATTCTTCACCAGCAAAAAGATTGTTATAATTGTTAGCATTTTTTAGCAATAAGTATTTTTAAATTAAGGTATGTACATTTTTTCAATGGTATGGCACACTTAATCGGATACAGTATAGTGTAAACATACTTTTATATGCAGTAGGAAACAAAATTTGTGCGACTCAGTTTATTGTGATACTCACTTTATTACATTGGTCTGAAACCACACTTCCAGTATCTGTAGAGGGTGCCTATATTCTGGGCATATTTATATTTATCTAATTTTCTTAATATTTTCTTGTGTCATCTGTAAACATGTGACTGGCAATAATTTATAGAATACTTTGGGACAAATGATACATGGAAGCATTTAACATGATAGCTGACTCATGGTTAATATGTGAACAAATATTCGTCCCCTTCTATATCCTCTAATAGAATTTTTCAAGTTGTCCCATATGTGAGGGAAGAAATAAATAAGTATATTAGAACAAAAATAAGATATTACATTTAATAATTTAAATTCAAGGTTATGTATATATTTTTTTAAAAATCCAAAGAACACTAGAGAATCAAAATAATCTTAAAAATTAACTTCATACTAGTAACAAGACACTAGTAACAGTGTATGGAAATGAAAAAGAGGTATAAATTATTCCAGTTATCTTGGTGCTTAATGTTAAGTTAATTAGTGAGAAGGGCAGGCGGCAGCTGAATGCCTAGGCATAGAGCGGCAGGTCCCCACTGGACTCCCACCTCCAAGCCAAAGACAGTTTAAAGCCTGAAAGCCAAGCTGTAAGTTAAATCCTCAGACTGTATTGAGAACTTGTCTTCCTGTTTCACATGCTTTCCTCTGACTGATGCCCACCCTTCACCTATTTTACTTATACCTTCCCTTTCCAAATTTGTTTTCTATATTGTCATGCCCACCTTTGAATGGTGTCTTTGTCTTTGCTTTACCTTTCTTAAAGCCAACACACACTCCCCATTCTGAATCCATAAGAGGCCCGGACCCAGCCACATCAGGGACTTTCCCACCTTCAGTTAGGGGGACCACCTTCGCATCCCCTCTCTGCTGAAAACTGTTTCATCACTCAGTAAAAGTCTTCTCTGTCCTCCTCGCCCCTTGATATTCAGCATATCCTCATTCTTCTTGGGCTTGGGACAAGAGCTTGGGAACCACTGAAGGCTGGTATGAGCTGGGACACGCCAGTGTGGCTAAGAAAGGCCCAGGTGCAGCATGGTTGCCCAAGGATCCCTGGCTTACAAAGTGAACAAAAAGAAAAATCCTATATCACTAGCATTACTGAAGGAGAACAAAGAATAATGGCATACACCAAAAATTAAAGCAATACTGTATTAAAAATTACAGCAGAACTTAGAGAAAAATGTTAAAAAGAGGTAACAAGTGGAGAAAAATAGAAAAATAGAAAAACAAAGCAATATTCTGGTTACATTTTTTTAAAATAATCATTAGGATGATTTACAACAAGTGCTTGTAACTCTAGGAGTCTCTGAGCTCACATTTGTTAAATGATCAGGACTAGATGTCTGTAGTGAGAAAATCAGAAAGGAAATAAGAAATGTATTCTACATAGAAGTAGGTGAAAGTTCCTTGAACCATGAGTCACAGTTATTTATATCTGAACAAATGTGGATTTCCTATTAGTCCAGGAGATTTTGTGGTCTTCTACCTATGCATTTATATGCAGAATGGTCTTCTGTGTATAAGCTGCGTCTCTAGAATGTGAACTCCTTGAAAGTATCTAGCAACACTTAATTACCTAGGCCAATTTGGACAGG
This sequence comes from Callimico goeldii, assembly GCA_963573925.1. Taxonomy (NCBI): domain Eukaryota; kingdom Metazoa; phylum Chordata; class Mammalia; order Primates; family Cebidae; genus Callimico; species Callimico goeldii. Next base: position 18,277 of record CAUYOR010007732.1, on the reverse strand, counting down.
CAGTATTATTGGATTGTCTTGGTAAACCCTGGTAACTTCAAAAACCAAAAATGCTCTAAAATTTATAGCCAGATACTAGGCAATCTCTGAACTAAACTTTAGACAACAGTCCTTGGTCATTTTTTTTTTTTACTCTGTCATGTAAAAGTAGACACTTACCTAGTAGTAATTCTAGCCACCTTATAAATCTCTTATATTATTAATTTCTCTATTGAAAATCTCATTGTTAGTATTTGTTATGCCCATCTTCTGTTCTAAAGAGAGAAAAAATAACTAAATTGTGGACTTCTATGAAAGATTAGGGACCAGCTCCAGAATGAATGTTCTTAACCTGGATAACTGCCCACTTAGTGAAAGTATACTAAAAGTACTAAACTCCCATATACACACAATTATATATATCTAAGTATTTGAAGTACATTACAGAAATCCTCAAGGAAGGAGTCACATTTTCTACTTTGTGGCAGAGTTCTGAGCACATAGTGGCCATGTGATAAATATTCATTCATCATGTAAGTGTATGAGAATGTACATCATCAACATTAATCCTCAGAGAATGACTACCTTACGTGATCTGGGAAAAAGCCATATTTTTGGTCTCATTTAGAATATACTGTGATTAATACTTATTTTTAGAGTGTATTTATTTTTGTTTTAATTTATTTGATATATATTGCATATATAATATTGTACTCATCAAATATTGCTTAATTCCCTTTGCAACAAAACAGTTATTATCAGCCTGAACTTGTTAGTCTTGCAGAGCCCTGCCCAACATTGACCTCATCTCCAGCTTTCCACAAACTGGAATATTCGCTGATGCTCTGTTTCTTCTCCCAGACCAATATACATGTTGTTACATGGTTCCTGGGAGGACTGTAAAGTCCTCTTACAAAGACACAGGATGGAGTGAGTCAAGGGAGTTACTATGAGAAAGTAGGGATATCCCTGGAGAGGGGAATGCTTCTGTGTGCTTTTAGACGTCACAGAGTAATTGTTTCTTTTTTTAAAAGCAAGAACCAGGGTGAAGAGCAGCTCATTTTTAAGCTGCAGAGGTTAACAAACACTGGTGGCAGAATTTGCTTTGGTTTAGGAATACCACTGTCTCACAGAAGTGTCAATCAGAATTCCACAGCCATTCTTGGACACTAGGAGGTGGGACTGACTGATGTACAGCAGTGATTTGACCCAGCATTTGGGGCAAACACAACCAGAGTCTGCGGTGCTAATTCTCTGGTCTTCTCAACTAGCGTTTTGAAAGTACATTAACATTTGTGGCCTTGAACTCTTTCATCGGACTTCTAACGGTAAATATTCCTGTGTAATCACAGTAAAGTTACCTCATCTAAATATGTAAGATTCCACACTTTGCTTGCAATACTTAAAATTTCCTACTTTGATCTGCCTTTTGCTTTGTTCTTGTCCAGTTTAAGATATATTCACATTTCTCTCTCTTCTCGCAGGGAGTAGAATTCATGGGACACTGTAGGCATATAGGCAGCCTGTTTCAAACTTAGAGATGCGAGGTTGTATCTAAAAGAAAGTGGAGGGAGTGGGTCAAATGTGTTTTACTATGAGTTGTCAGTAATTATTTCATTAATAAGTGGTAAGAGGGCATTCAAAAGATATTTGAAATAATCTAATCCCTCCAACATACACATGCTTCTACGCATGCAATAGTGGAGGAATATCTTAATAGGGCAAATTCATGTGCAGCCATCTTCTATTCTTAGGAATATGTATATATCCTGCCAGGCATAGTAGTCTCAGCACTTTGAGGCCAGGAGGTCAAGACCAGCCTGAAAAACATGGCAAAACCCTGTCTTTACCAAAAATACAGTAATGCAATACCAGGATATACTTCCTAATATATCCTAGGAAGACTGTTAAGTTATAGGTAGTCATTTTTTAGCCAAAAATGTATTATAATAAATGTCGTCATAAAAATTTGGATTCTCTTATATTAATATTGTTAGACAGAGTGGTTGACTTCTCAATGTTGGAGCAAGCAGAATCTATCCTCCCCTGCTTTTGATGTTCAATAGTGACAAGTAGAGATCACAAGTAGTCTCTGCTGCTAGCATTCCTGGCATGGTCACAGTAGTCAACAGTGACTACTGTGACTTGTTTGAGAGGTGACTTTGAATGTTTATTTTACTTTCACGTTAGAGGATTTAGCCATTGTATTGTTTGGCATGGGCTACTGAACCTTTGATGCAATAGCCAATAGGATATATGAAGTAGTGTTTTTAAAAATTAACCATTAAAGACAGGTTTCAATTTGCAAACCATTTCTAAGATATTTTCCATGGTAAGAATTAGCTACCCAGAATAATGGGAAATGTAGAAAAATGGGGAGTACTGGAACTAGCTAAAATTTTACAGATTATAGGATAATTGTTTTGATGGTCACAAATGATTATTTCTATTGGTTTTATTTTATTTGGACTTGCATTGTGATATGTTGTTCTATAGAAACAAACTATATGCCTTAACTTTATTGTGATTATCTAAAACAGTTGGAAACTGAGCCTGATGTATTAAAAGAGAGGGGAGGAGGTCATGGTTTGCCTCAGTGGACATTGTGTGAAGATAAGGAACCAAAGGTGTTTATAGATAGACATGGGAAATGCTAATGCACGCTCATTCAAAAAAATCATAACCTTGCTTGTACTTCAGGTCTATGCAATTCTATTTGTCATTTGGGTGGTTAATATTGTGACTCAAGTATTCTAGACAAGCTGCAATTAAATATTTCAACAGAAGACCTCAAGGAATTACTGATTTACAATTACCCATGTTACCTATGCTACAATAATTAGAAACAAAGAAACTGAAGTGACATACTATATAGTAATGCTACTAAACAAACACGTTCATCTTAAAAGGCAAGGAATTTATGATGGCTAGTATTATGCAAATGATGTCTCTAAAGAGTTGGATGATGTATCACATTTTGTTCACTGATTCAACAAATATTTGCTCAACACATACCAGGCACTGACCATTTTCTATAACTAATTTCATCCACTTAGCACTGCGAATAATCCAATAATTCCCCAGGACAAATATTATTATTCAGTAAACTGAGTGAGTATCAATACAGGGGTGTATTGTATGGAGATCACTGCTCTCCTGGTTAATCAGGGGATCTGCCATTGAGTTTGGCCCTACAAGTTTTTGTATTTTTTCCTTAAGAGATGATGAAAGATCAGCGACTCCTAACTATCTGCAGTCTGTGGAGTCTCAGGTTGCTTAGAAACTCAGTGACTATGGGCTTGCTATGGCAACCCAATTTATCAGTGACTGCAAAACTAACTTAGCTGGCCTTGTGGCAAATCTCCATATTTTGCTGGTAAGAATATTCAGATAAGTTCTTTATCATACTAGTATTTTTATTATTTATACTATTGAGCTAAATTTTGTAATCTATCAAATTTTGAAAATAATAAATTATGATTTATAATGGTTTAAAACTACATGAAAATGAAGCTCAAATTCTGAATGTATTTTTAGATGTGAAATGTATACTGTCTGTCGGTTACCAGGCCATTGCCTAAGCTTAAATCTATGGTATGTGATTTGTGATTTGTACTATATTAAAAGCATGAGAAAACAAAACTAGTATAGTCTATTATCTATGTGCCAACTCTGCAAGTTTAGCTTTTATTAATACTTCTATCCAAATAATAAATAAATTTATGCACATATAGTATAATTTAATAATTTCAGTTTGCATTACAAATTCCCTATTCATATGTAAAAGATGTTACAGTAGTATTTATTTTTTAAATCTATGTCCTAAATAATATACCTTGAAATCTGATATATAAATGTATTAGAAAACCAATTTACTTGAAGAGCACATTTTTTCAATCATGGGAAAGACATTAAGGAACATATTCTCATCCTTTGAACATTTGTTCCCTGGAGTACATTTACAAAAATGTTGCCCTTCCTGATTTTAGTCATGCTGTTAGATTTTAATAACAGGTTCTATTGTTTCACACTATAAATAAGCTACAATCTTCTCTGTACCTCTTCATATGTAAGTATTGCATTTATCTTATCTCCCTATTGATTCCAACTTTTGTTTTTATCACAGTCATAGCAAAAGTAGAGCCAGCATGCTCTCCTGAGACAGACTATTACAAGGTTCTATTTACTGTCCTTTTCTCCTGGGTTTTGGCATTTATGCATTTTGTTTTGATTTTTAAGACTTCATCATATTAAAGGTTCTCTTGAGAGTGAAAGAATCAGTCTGACTCAGGTTTTTACAGAACAATGCTACATATGATTATATTTTAAATTTTTCTTTATACTTTATCCATTGCCACATAATTCTGCAAATAATGAAATTATTTTTGAATCCTCTAATACCTCAGTTCAACCAGGCTACGCCCCTGTGGATGGTGATATTTCTCAGCTCACAGATGGAAACAAGTACAAAGACAGAACTTAGGTTATTTTCTTGCAATTAATTCTCATTGGAACAGAAAAGCCAATTCCCAGGGGTGCTTGCTTAAGGCTTCAATTAGTACACCATATTGACCCCCTCCCTTACAGAGGGGCATATTTTTAGTTAGACTACAGGCCCACTGCTCTTTAACAAAATAAATGAGCAGTCCAGAACACTAAACAACCCAAAGGAATCAAACTCTAGTCAAGGGATCATATGTGTTAGTCTTTAAGAAAATAGTAGATTGGCATATAAACAAATTAGGTGGTAGAGTACAAATATTCATAAGACTTGGAGAGTCTTCAATAGGCAAAAGCAAACCAATACAACTATTTAATGATACACATTTAATGTTTAATCATGCTTTTTGGTGTGATTGAATTATTTTAATAAATTTTACAAAACTTAATTTTAATCAATACATGTGTTTCTGCCAATGGATACATAAACACAACTGGTACACTGAATCATTAAAAATGTTTGGGAAAAGCTCATTGTGTGGAAGCACATCATTCATTCTTGTATTATAGTTAATACTTATGAAAGGAAAGAATTAAAGCCTTTTATAAGAATATTTGCTAATGTGGAACAATCAAACTATTTACCTGTTTATTACATTGAGATTTTGGCTTGAAGAAGAGTACATCTGTTCTTTATTCCATTTCATGCCTGGTGTCTATTTTTATTAAACATAAAAAATGCACATCTGGAAAATCATCAGTGCATTTAAACTTGGTCAGATACTTGGATAAATAAAGGTACCTCCTCTCCTACAAAAGTATTTAACATACATGCATACCTTTAAATAGATCTGTGCTTTGATACTTAGAGTTATAGTTTATTCAGCATCAATTCGACAAACATTTGAGCACCTATTGTGTATTAGGCACTATTTAAAACTCTGGAATATAATGCTAAACACTGCCAACATGATTTCCAGTAATACGTTTTAGGGAGTTTCATTGTGACCTACTCTCTTGCTACTTATGAATGAACGAATGATTAATAGAGCTATTTGGAATCCTTTCTATAAGTGCAACACTAAACATTCTAAAGCTATATAGACGAGTAAAATATAGTCGCATGGTATATTATATGTGCTTTATATTATATTAATATCTACATTTGTTACATAGAGTATAGAAAACCATTTTGCAGAAATATTTTTTTGCTTTCTCCTACTTTACCCACTGGATAAGCCATGCTTCTTGACTGCACTTATGAGCTGGAAGTTTATTAAAATATCTATGATTTAAGCCCATGTTTTAAACAGAATCACAAGGTATCAGTTTGGGTGCTTTCAACCTGCAAACTCCAAATATATGAGACAGATCTCAGTTAATTTAGAAAGCGTATTTTGCCAAGGTTGAGGACACATGCCCGTGGCACAGCCTCAGGAGTCCTGACAACATGTACCCATGATGGTTCAAGTTTTATGCATTTTAGGGAGACCTGAGACATTAATCAACATCTGTAAGATGAAAACTGGTTCGGTCTGGAAAGGCAGGACAACACAAAGCAAACATGGGACAACTGGAATCGGGGAGGGGGTTCCAGGTCATAGGTAGATAAGAGACAAATGGCAGCACTCTTCTGTGTTTCTGATTAGCCTCTCCAAAGGAGACAACCAGATGGGCTTTTAGCTTAGTGAGCAGAGAAGTGACTTTGATTAGGATGGGAGGCAGGTTTGCCCTAGCAGTTCCCAGATTGACTCTTCCTTTTAACTTGGTGATTTGGGGGCCCCAAGATTTGTTTTCCTTTCACAAACCTAAATTAGATGAATCCATATGAGGACAGGATTGCCCATATAATTGAAAACTCCAGGGTTAGCACTCTTCTGGCACAGGTGGATCAAATTGCTGCCTCTTCTTCTTCTTCTTTTTTTTTTTGAGACAGAGTTTCGCTCTTGTTACCCAGGCTGGAGTGCAATGGCGCGATCTCGGCTCACCGCAACCTCCGCCTCCTGGGTTCAGGCAATTCTGCTGCCTCAGTCTCCCGATTAACTGGGACTACAGGCGTGCACTATCATGCCCAGCTAATTTTTTTGTATTTTTAGTAGAGACGGGGTATCACCATGTTGACCAGGATGGTCTCGATCTCTTGACGTCGTGATCCACCCGCCTCGGCCTCCAAAAGTGCTGGGATTATAGGCGTGAGCCACCGTGCCCGGCCCAATTGCTGCCTCTTCTTAACTTTCTCTGCTCTCTCTGGTTTGACACAGGCTAGCTTTCCTTGAGGGCCTCCAGCAGCATGGCTCTATGCTTCTTCCTCCTTAGACTTAGGCAGTGGGAATTGGAATAGAGAATAGATGATGATAGAAAAATCAATTCCCACTGCTGTTGAACAAAGGAGCACACTTTCATGAGTTTTGGGGGAATAGGTATGTTCCTATAATGCTCCCTATTTAATTAAATGAGAATATTAAATAGTACCTTGATATTTTTAGAGACAATACCATATTAATATCTCCACATCAATATATGGAGAAACTTTTGAATATTTCTCTCTGAACTTAGTGTTAAAGGGCATCTCTGGAAACTAACCAGTCAAGACTTTCTGGAACACAGATGCTCCTTATTACACAAGATAAATTATAGATCTGGAGTTGAGAAGTCTTGAAATGTTGCTTTCTTTTCTCTGGAAAATGCTTAAGCATATTGATAGACCTTGGAGATTATAATTCAGTTAACTGAGATGGCTGAATTTTGTCATTTATTCATTGTGCTTCATGTGTACAAACAGAAGCAAATCCCTCAACATACACCTTAATACTCAGAGATGTATTATTTCCTGTGTGGTTTTTTAAAAAAAATATATATTTTTGTATGCTTCTTAGAAACTTCACCCCACAAGCTTTACAAAAATGTAATCAGGGAGGCTTCTGTGTCCTGTGTGTACACATACATCTCTTTATTGGATTATTCTAAAGTAGACATTGCCTATTTTTAATTTTACCCAGAATGGGATGAGGATTTTCTAGAGACTGATATATTCAACAGTAGCTTTTATATATATATATATATATATATATATATATTCATTTATAGCTTTTTTTCTGGTATCATAAAACTTTTCTAGGTAATTAATTTGCATCAAAAGACTTAAAAAGAAACTCACTGCTCTATTTCTTTTATTTTTCCCCTAACCTAGATGACATGGCAGATAAGCCAGGGAAAAATTAGTAAATGGCACAAATTTTATCTTCATTTTTTGAATTTTGATAGTTTGAAAAATTAAAATATTTAATACCTAGGATGCTAAATGTGAAGTTGAGACGAAGTGGCAGAAAAGTTTAGTTTTGACTGAAATATTTTTTGATGATATTTGCAGACTCACTATTGCATATCAAACTGTCATTGGGGCGGTATGCTCATCGAAACAAGTATCTTATAAGTGGATAAAATGAGCACATTCATAAAAGGAGAAGAAGAGCTAGTGAACTTGTAATTTCTTCTAATTTAGAAATACTTATATTTTTTCTTTGTGAAATTTTACGAAGTTGATCTGGAGACAGTTATAAATTTACATACCTAAAACTAGGTGCCATTTTGAAAGAAAATCAAGATAAAAATGCGATGTCAATAGTCAAAAATCAACCAGAACAGACAAATGTAGGACAATCAAAGAAGAAAAATTAAAAGTCTATACTGAAAGCTTATTATTAATAACCAGTCTTTCGAGATGTGCTTCTATATAGCATGGGAAATACTTGATGCATTTAATTGGGATTGCAGAAATGGTGTGGTTTCCGTGTTTTTATGGATTTTTTTCACCTCAAATTTTTGTTCACTGCAGGCTCTTTTCCTCCCACCTATTGTGATTACTCAGTTTTCCCGGAGGGGAAACTGAGAGGAAAACAGCCTCGTAATTATCTTGGATCATGTCCAGAAAACGTTTTTAGTCCTTGGAATACATGGAGGATGTCACTCCAAGCCTTGTAAATGCTGCTTGGTAAAATAAATATACTTAGAATATTCACTCTGAACACGAAAGCACTGTGTGGTTAACAAAAGTATTGCAGAGTACACAGAAACATGGGAAACATAAAATTTCAGTTTATATTTGTATCTTTACCTGTGAACTGAGGCACTGTAGAACAGGACAGTTTGCATACCTACATACCACAACCGAGAGACCTTGGGCTCCAAAAGCCAATAACATCATGTCCTAGAAGTCTCTGAGGATCTAAGTACAAATTGAACACTGCAGAAGTAGCAGGACTAGTGGTGTCTTTTGAGGGAGACATTCCACAGCAATTAAGATTCCATACCTACTATTGTTTGCTTAAGTCACAACCCCAGAACAAAAAAGAAAAGTGATATTTAGAATCCGAAAGGGGATGATCACAGTAAACATGTTTTGAGTCCTTCCTTGTTTGCTGGAGAACAATGAGGATGATAGACACTTTCATAATGACAGAGTCCATGATACCTCAACCTACCTAGTAGAGTTAGCAGGATGAAAGATTTCCTTCTGCATAACCACAAGATGCAGTATTTTATTAAGTTCATTGTAATTGCTTCATAGCGTGAAGCAAATTTAAATGCTGCTACTAAAGTCTCAGGGCTAAAATGAAGTTTAATAGGTAAGTCAGAGTTCTCGATTATTCAAAATTTAAGTGTGGAAATTCCAAAGTAAAGGTTTTATTCTACTCCTGATAAGTTTGGAATTTTTTTAATTCAAGAAGATAACCAGCTATCACAAAGAGACATCCAGGACAGTTGCAGGGTTTCAGTGTTTCTGAATGATTCTGAATATCTAAGATATTTGTCTCATGTATTATGGAATAATAGTTTGCCACTTTTGAATGTCTGAATTCTAATATTTTCTAGAATATACTCATGTAAATATGATATAAACAAAGATTTAAATAATTTATAACATTTCCAGAAAAACATTTCTGGAAGTTATATATATATACATATACATACATACATACACACACACACCCATAAATATATAAAACATACCTATATGTATTTGTTTTTACAAAGTATTACATTTTGTTAAAACTCAAAAATGCATTTAGTGTAAGATGTTCCCACTTTTAATCCTATAGATTCTTAGAAATCTTAAGAATATGTGTCAAGTTATTGCAAGGGATTCATTTGCAAATTAGCACTCCAAACTAAACCTGTTAGCCTCTTGGAAGACAGAAAACTGAAGCTTGTCCCAGAGTAAAACCTTCCCTCAAGGTTTTTGAGAACCAACCTGGAAAATGATGTTATGACTTCACTACAGGATTTGATAGGTTGTTTTATATTCCTTTGAAACTATTAGCAGAACCTGCTATGCCACTCAGCTGCAGGGTTTGTGCCAAATAATTCTGTGAAGTCTCAGGGCAGAAAGATCACTTCTCCATTCATAAAACAAACAAACAGAACAAGAAAGGCATCAAAGATGTTTATTTCCTCTGTGTTTTTTTAATAAAAAAATTTTTATATGCTTCTTAGAAACTTTACCCCACAAGCTTTAAAATAAATGTAATGAGGTATGCTTCTGTGTCCCTGTGTGTACACATGCATATGTGTATGTATTTTGGTCTTTTAGGAAGCTAATGCCCAAGTGTGCTGTATCTTTAAACTTGTGGTAACAGATGGTCAGTTGGTGCTAATGTCAATATCATTTTTTTTTAAAAGATAGACTTGTCAGTGTGGTTTAGGGTGTTTATTAAATGGAACAAAAATGATTTTATGTCATCTTTCACTTGATTTCTTTATATTTTTCTGTTTTAGTATATTCATCATGCTGATCAATTTTTTATTGTTTAAACGAAATAAGAAAAACCTAATATTGTTTTAAAACACATCATTATGGCCAAGCCTAGAGCCAATGCAAAGTTAAATTATTTCTCTGAACCCTCTCAAAATTATTTTATTAGTTTATTTTTAAGACTTCACTTTAGGGACTACCTTTTTAGTCCAGGGATATTATAATATTTCTCAGAACTACAATTTGTTGTACCCTTAATTACAGTAACGTTTTTATCTTTCTGCCTGGTGAAATTCCAAATTAATTGCTATTTTTTAATCAACATGTGAAAAAATTGGTACTCATCAACCAAATGCTTGTTTTGGCTATGAATTATTGATTTTTTTCCTGCTATTTCAGCACACTATGCTTTGAGGCCTAGTTATTCTTTTACCTGAATATTTCTATTTTTTCCTTAAATAATTATTTTCCATATGAACACAATTTACCTAACTATACTGATCATGACATTTTCTTGTTTCTTAGCATCATTTAAATGTTGACCAATTTTTTCCTACTTAGAGATTATTTTTGTGAAATGTTCAAGTAAGAATTAGGTTTGCCAGTATTTTGAGATGGCCTGTGAAATTTACATACTGATTTGGCCCTGCCCACATGAGAATGATCTACATATACAGAGGTGTTCTCTTTAATTGGCGATTCTAGCATGACTTCTATTAAACATATAGGTAAGATTATTTTCTATTTTTAATGCAATATGCTTGTTTCTATCCTGGCTTTCAATTTATTAGGTCATGTAGTTTAAGTCTAAACTAAATTATTCTGATATTCAGAATTTCACCTTTAATTATGTTCTTGAATTTTTCCTTTAAAGGTGATATTAGAAATCTCCATTTCAGTTTTTCAACATTTCACTGGCATTACATGATGCTCTTGTCTTTTGCAATTTAATATTCTTTTTAATTACTTAGATATTTTTTATTACTGCTTGTGAAGTCCTTCCTCAACTTATAAAACAGGTAGAACATACTAAAACTTTAATACTCTATAAGTAATGAGCTAGCAACTGAAAAGTGTTCATATATTATATATATATGCATAAGTGTGTATAATGTGCCCATTGTCATGTATAAATCTCCATGATTAGTATTCCCTAAAGACTAAAGTGAAGAAACAAATGCTGCCTAGTTTTACATTGATAACTAATGTTATGAGTCCTTCATAGGTCATTAGAATGAAAGTTTATGTTTTATTTAATCTAAAATAATTCTGTTGACTGTCACTTACAGAAAATGTTCACTGTTCATTGACTGTCTGTTGTGTCTAGATATTATTTTGCTCTTAATGTAATATCAGGCCAAAATTACTATTCAATTTGTACAAAGATTTTGAGAGGAATATGTAAAAGTGTATAGGTCCTTCAGTCAGTCTGCTTGAGTTATAGCCCTTGTTCTGGCGAGTACTAGCTATGTGAACTCAGCTAGTCATCTAAAGAGCCTAGTAAGGTAGTATAATTAGTCAGTCAGCAAGATAATATATGTGAAATACTTAACTCAACACCTGGCAGGCAGTAAGCTCCCACTATGTGTTGCCTGTCTTATTATATGATCATCTGTGTAATTTATAAGTCTTTGTTCACCCATTCAATCTAGAATTACAATGCAAGTTATACTAAAATACTTTTCGTTTGCTGAACTGTAAAAAAAACAATTTTATTTTAAATGGTATCTACTACTGTAAAATATTCTTGTATCTGCATGTAACTCTACATTTTAAAGTTTGATTTGATCTTCAGCTTAAAGGGTAGGTATATTTTATAGGTTACCCCATTTAACAAAAAAAGGACAACAGTAATACACTGATTATGTCTTTCCTAGTGCACAATTCCTACTAATAAGGCAGTGAGCAGTACTTGTGTCATGTGATTCTTCTTCCAAAACTCTTATTACACAGCTGTCATTTGCTTCTCAAATATGTTGCAATATTTGTTACTTAATTTACTGTACTCTTCTTCTTTTATTTCACAAGTGTCAAATTCCATGAATTGGCTTGTTCAAAAGTACTGATAAAAGGACTTTTTTTTTAACTGTAAAAATGCTAAAAGAAAGTTTATTATTTTTTGTATTCTCAAACTGGAAAAAGGCTTTCAAAGAAGCATGATACAATCCTCAAAATGAAATGACTCAAAGTTTATAGAATAAAAATGTAAACATTTTTGTAAGTTACACAAAATGCAACTTGTAAGTTACAACCAAAAATGTAAAAATTGTCAAATTGTAAAAAAAAATTTCAATGTCAGAAGACTATTTTCCTACCAATTAATAAAGACACAAACCAATTTATGGGGAAAAAGGGTGAAAAAGGATATTGTTACAAATGTTTTGAAATAAAAATGGCTAATATACTTTAGGAAATTATGAAATTACTGGGGGAAGGTTAACACACACATTTGTTACTTCTGAGGAATAGAATTGGGGATTGAGGCTTCTCATTTTATACTTTTCTATAATTTTCAGTATTTCTTTTTCTCCATACTTAATACATTTTCTAAAATAAAATTTTGCAAAATAACCAATGATAACTATAGCAATTATTTGTTGTATTTTGCTTTTGTTTTTTTGAGACAAGAGTCACACTCTATTGCCCAGGCTAGAGTGTGGTGGCTCGGTCTCAGCTCACTGCAACCTCTGCCTCCCAGGTTCAAGCGATTTTCCTGTCTCAGCCTCCTGAGTAGCTGGGATTACAGGCAAGCGTCACCACACCTAGCTAACTTTCGTTTTTTTGGTAGAGATGAAGATTCACCATGTTGGCCAAGCTGGTTTCAAACTCCTGATCTCAAATGATCTGCCCATCTCAGCCTTCCAAAGTGCTGGTGTAAGCCACCAAGCCCAGCAATAATTATTTGTTAAACAAAAACTATGTCAGATTCTGTGCTACATCTTTCACATTATCATTTTTAATCTCCACAGCAGTTCTGTGAGGGAGATATTTCTACTATGTTTAAGAGAGGTAAAGTAGTTAGCAACAAGTCATACAGTTAGGAAGTGATGAATACCAAATTCACACTCAGATTCCATTCATTTTTTTTAGCAGATGTTCTTAATCTGTATCAAACCATTACACATCCATGGTATGAACAAGCAGCATAATAGCTTCTCATTTCCACTCATTCTCATGATTTTTAAAGTATTATGCTTATAATATTCATTGTGTGTGTCCATTTATTCAACTTATTACCAACTATGAGCTTGTTCTATGCTATGGGAGTTCAGTAGTGAATTAAACAGACAAGCAACCCCCTCTTCAAAAAAAAACAACAGTCTAGCAGGTGCAAAGACAGGACAAAAACAAAAGTCAATTGGCAGAACTTCTTTGATGGTGATAAGTGACCTGTGGAAAAGAAAGCAGAGAAGGGAGAGGGGAGGAGACTTGTAGGAAGTGGGGGTGATGAAAAGGGGAGTGTTGTTTGAGTACCTACTAATTGTCAGGCTCCTGTCAAGTATTGTATACTACTCATCTCTTAGCTCTTATTATTCTTTTATTTAGTTTTCTCTGTTCTTTGATTATAAAAATAAGAGTAATTAATATGTTAATTAACTTGATTATGGCAATCATTTTATAGTGTATACACATGTCAAAATGATTCATACCTTGATAAATCGGGAAAAAGAAGAGCAAGCAGTTAACTTCCAATTGCAAGTCAATATAACTAGGTAGCCTGAGGATTTAAATTACATTCTTCTGATTTCTAACCCTACGTGTTCTCTTGCAAACAATTCCAAAGAATTGTGCCTAAACTGACTTAAGTAGATTGGAAATTATATCCAGTCATTCTAATAATCTAGTGTTATAGTGGATTCACATAAAGCCAGGTATATCCTCATATAAAACACATCCCTTCAGAATATGGTGGGTACATAGTCTTTTAAAAAATGAAGACCCCAACACTCTTTACTCTAAAATGGGTACAGAATTTTGCTGCATTATTGTTTAAGGTATGTATTTTCCTCAAAATCAATGGTTGCAGATTTGACTCAGTTGTGTGCTTTCGGGTCTTATGTGCTAAGCTACTCAGGAACTGTTGTCTATGGGATTGAATGCTTAACAGCTGTCTCTGGGAATATAAATTTCATTCTTCGGACTGCTCATGGGACTGTGTGACATTTTCCTCTCCAGTGACAGAAGATTTGGATCGCCTTAGGCTACTGATTAAATAATACCCATGTAAGTTCCATGTCAACTTAGGCATCTATTTTTTCTGAAATATCCTTCTCTAATTGTGATATTTTCATTATAATTTAACTATTCCTTTAATATGTTTAAAATATGCTCTTTTAAATAGGTCTTATCTGAACGCTTGTGTTGGTAAGCTGTTTCTGAATTGACCTATTGGAGTGCGAATGTGTGAGAATTAAGGTTGAGAAATATATCAAAGTAGCTTAAATACAAAATAGCTATCTACAAAGTAGATATTCTTAACCAAAATAGTATTAGTCTTTATACTACCATTTTATATCGTGCAACCAAGATAAAAGGTCACAGTTATTTAAGGGATTTGCCTTCTTAAGTTTTATGAAATCTCTGTAAGTTATTCTTTTCTAATGGAAAGCATTAATTATAAAGAGGGTGCACACAGTCATTTCTACTTTATCCTGATTAAGTGGTCTGAGATTTGAAAAAAAAGTAATAGACTTAACAATATTTTTATGACTTGTTATTAATTTTTAAATAAATGTGTCAGTAAAAAATACCCTGGGAAAAAAACAAAAAGCAATGCTTGAGGAAAAAACAGTGTTTGGGGTTCTTTTTCAGTTGTATGGCACTGCTTACAAATGAAAGGATTCATTGTGTACCTCACATGCCCAGAAAAGACAGCACAGGCATTCTAACTATAAGGACTGGTTTAAATATGATCTAATGAACTAAATATATTTCCGCCTGTTATTCTTAGGTTGCTTTATTTCTAAAATTGTTTGAATGCATTTATCCAGCTGTTCTATCAAATACATGCTAGGTTAACCCTGTGAAGGTTTTCCTATATGATTCTGAGAATATCTTTGTAAGAACAGGGTCTTAATAATGAAGGTCCTTTCCCCAAAATGTAAGGCCTTCTATTTTGATTCAATATCAACATAATGCTTTTTTTTAAGTGACTTAAGTACTTTTGTAAATTAAAAGATTATCCTCAGTAGTAATTCTACTTAAATAGACATATTTCATTGAAGAAATTTAAGGAATTTATTTTTTGTAGAAGTACTGTGCTGTGCTCATGAAATTTTTGTAAAACTAACAGAAAATGATAAATAGTTAAGAACCTCTAGCTAGAACAATAGGCCGTTTCCTTTTTTAAAGTCAGTTTATCATCTTTGCTGATTGACAGTCTCCAGTTGTTTTCCAAATTATTAGGCTCAAAGTATTTCAGAATTATGCCGTATAAAAAGTACATTTAATTTAACCTTAATGAAATAAGTTTTGCAAGCTCAGTCAAGACAGGGAAGTGAGAATATGATTATTCTTCCCAGTTTGCTCTTTCCACCCCCTGTCTCAGTTCAGCATCTGGGGATATGTTAGGGGAAGCTCAGCAAGTCAGTTCCTTTTGTTTCTCTGGCCTCTGACTTATTTGGATGGGAAAATGGCCAAAAAAAGTACTGTCGAATATCTCAGATATAGGTAATGGGTCTTCATCAGAACATAAAAATAGACCCTTAGCCATATCAGTAATGTGCTATGTGAGGGATATTTTTTTCTTTCAATTCCTCTGGCAATAAACCACACACTGGGATCTGACATTGTAGAGTGGATTTTTTTTTTTTCTTTTTGGGAGGGAGGTGTGGTTGCATATTTAAACTCTCACACGTTTATGTAAAGAGGACTACAGTGTAGAACCTTTATGCAGAATACCATTTGATTCTATTAAGAATTGTCTGTTCAAATGTTGGAGCATTTGATTGAAAACTTCTTAGCCATTTTAAAGGTAAGTTGTATGATTCTTGTTTAAAAAAGATCAAGGGATTTTCCCATCACCCAGATAATGGGAGATGACAATACTGTGTAAATTAACTGTGTAAATAACTAAAACTGTGTAAACTACTGTGTAAATAAGTTATATTACAAAGCAACGATAAAAGGTAGTAACTGTTTTCTTAGTCACTAGACTTGATCTAAAAATCAGGTTTTCATTATTTTCAAGTTATCAATCTTTATTTTATGCTTAAAAAGTATTAAAACCATGTCCAATGGCATTTCACAGTGTATCTATAAGTTAATATTTAAAGTGATTTGCAATTCCATTTGGATTATTATAAAACTCTCGTTTTATACTTAGGCAATTTATACATGATATTTAATTTAAATGATAATGCCAACCAATATAATGAGATTAGATATTATAAATGACTTACAGCTCTTATGTCAACATATTCTCCAATATGCAGTTGTTAACTATGTGTTGCTTTACAGAGTCATTAGCTTATTTAATTTTCAATCTGAATTGCATAGCTTTTGGTGTACCTGACTTGCTCTAGATGATCAAATGCAATGTGTATTTTGGATATGTGATTTTTAAGTGCTTTTCTGTAATGAACAAAGATATTGTTACTGGAAATAGCAAAGTATGTTACTTTTAAATAATCTGAAATTTAATTAATGTAAATTAGCCCAATAAAATAAATCAAAATTAATGTTTTTTTTCCAATTCAGAAAGCTTATTACAAATATTACCGAATTATTTTCTTAGATGATGGTACTAACTTGAAGTATTATAATTGGGAAGAATTAACTAAAAGCTTCAATTATATTAACTAAAATTATGAATAACTGTAAATGGCATAAATTCCCTAGAGTACATCTCAATTTCTAGAATCATCAAGTAGCATATTGAAATCTGTTTTGTAAAGATTTGCATGTACTTTTTAGTCTTCTGTGGTTTTAAGTCAGTAATGTGTTTTGAAGCTAAGAAAATGTTGCTCTAAATATTGGTTCACAAGGAAACTAAAATGAAATATTTAAAAATGTTTGTTATATAGAAAGTCCAGTGGTCCTTTGGAATTTATGAGAGAGATAAGAAAGAAAGAAGAAATCTTTTAATTTATCAGACTCATTATTGAATCAGAACAATACCAAATAGAAAACCATCAGATAATGGGTTAGCCTGAGGGGAATATTAATTACAATTGAGGTACTTGCACAGAGTGTACTGAATTTGGAATTTACCTTGGAAGTTATAGTTGCCACCCTATTTTTTTTAGGAATTTTTTTTTACCTTGTTTATTTCAACACATTTGAAACCTGTATGTGTGTGTATTTCCTGCAATGGAAAGTTTAAGATAATTCTGTAACTATCTTCAAATCTAATCACAAGATGTTTTTGTTCAGTGGCCCAAGATGTGGCTAAAATTTCAAGTAGCATTGTTCTAAATAGTAGCTGTCTTTCGATTTGCACATTTTATTTTCATACATATGTGATCACATTTCACTATAATTTAACTGTTTTGCAAATAATCACTTCTAGTTTTGTAAACCATACACATTTCTTAGATTTTAAAAATTCTTGGCCAATATGAAATCGCATTTTACTGTTATGGTTTGAAATGACACTTTATAATAATATTTCAAAATAACATCTATCCACAATAGAAATATTTATACATTGTTTTACTTCATTTAATACTTGTAACCTTAATTTGATGTAAATAAACTCATTTTAGAGAAAGCTGTATTACAGACAAACTTCAATACACCCAGAACTGAATCTACATTTCTTGACTTCAAGGCCCAGAATTTTAGTCATTACAAATCTTATAGTATCTTTCTGTTTATAGTAGAATTTGGGTGTGGAAAAAAGACATTAGTATTATTGTGTGAGCTTCAAAAATTAAGAATGTTTCTAATAATACTCTTTAAGTCAGTATGAACTTAAGAGAATAATTTCAAACCTGTAGTAATCCCTGGTTCATAAGTTTTTTGTTTTTTTTTTGAGACGGAGTTTCGCTCTTGTTACCCAGGCTGGAGTGCAATGGCGCGATCTTGGCTCACCGCAACCTCCGCCTCCTGGGTTCAGGCAATTCTCCTGCCTCAGCCTCCTGAATAGCTGGGACTACAGGCACG